>CAUYLG010011375.1:0-267943 GCA_963573385.1 Cacajao melanocephalus | reverse complement strand
AATGATGGTTTCCAGATTCATCCATGTCCCTACAAAGGACACAAACTCATCCTTTTTTATGGCTGCATAGTATTCCATGGTGTATATGTGCCACATTTTCCTTGTCCAGTCTATCATTGATAGGTTGGTTCCAGGTCTTTGCTATCGTAATCAGTGCTGCAATGAACATACATGTGCATATGTCTTTATAATAGAACGATTTATAATCCTTTGGATATATACCTAGCAATGGGATTGCTGGATCAAATAGAATTTCTATTTCTAGGTCCTTGAGGAATCACCATAATGTCTTCCACAATGGTTGAACTAATTTATACTCCCACCAGCAGTGTAAAAGTGTTCCTATTTCTCCACATCCTCTCCAGCGTCTGTTCTCTTCAGATTTCTTAATGATGGCCATTCTAACTGGTATGAGATGTTATCTCAATGTGGTTTTGATTTGCATTTCTCTAATGACCAGTGATGAGTATTTTTTCATGTTTGTTGGCCTCATATATATCTTCTTTTGAAATGTGTTCATATCCTTGGCCCACTTTTGAATGGATTTGTTTTTTTCTTGTAAATCTGTTTCAGCTCTTTGTAGATTCTGGATATTAGTCCTTTGTCAGATGGGTAGACTGTAAAAATTGTTTCCCATTCTGTTGATTGCCAGTCAAAATTTTTTAACAATGGAGGATCCATTTGAGCATGATTAAGACAAAGCATAAAGCCAGTTAAAATTGTTTTTCTTTGGAACCACAGAAAGTAAAAGAGAGGGCTCAAAAAGGAAGGCTCTGTGAAGTTCTCCCATGAAGAATCAATTGCTCCAAACACAGAACCACCAAGAATATGAGAAGATGAATATAAACATCCAACTAAAGAACAAGATGAGCTGGTCAAAGAGTAGAAATGCTGTAGATGAGTTCACACAAAATTTTAAAGGAAAGGTGGATTTAAGGGAGTGTTCTAAGTAGCAGAAATTAGAATGTAATTAAGAGATAAGACCAAAACCTGGAAACAATGTCAGATTTAGATAGACAGATTGGGAGACATAAACACTTGAAATAAAGTTGTCAGACCTTTGTGGTGATTTGGGGGTACAAATACATGTGCTGACTGCCTGAGATTTGCTGACTGCCTGACTCTCAACATTACAGAATGAAAATAAAAGAGAAATCTGCAGGCATATTCCTTACCCCTACACCCATACTCAAACACATATACATAAACACGCCAGTCCTGGTGTTTATAGTCGTCATTTTTAATATTTTGGGATAAATCTACAGTACTGACAATAAAAATGAAAACTAATTATGTTAATTTATTATTTCCTTATTTGCTTTCTCCTTCGCAAAAAAAGACACTTTTGTGGATGTAGGGAATTCTGCATTTTCTTCATTCTAACCCAAGTTCTAGCACATTATTTGGCACGTTAGGTATTTTTATAGAAATTTGCTAGATGACTTTATGCCTTGAATTTAGATTAAAACGTGAATAATTAAATGAATAAGTGAATTAATAAGAACTGATTACTCTGAGCCCTACTTTTATATAAAAACATAATGGTTTCAGAAAAAGTATAAATAGGACATGGATAGGACAAACTGTTAAACCAATTAGCAAACAACATGTAAGTTAAATAGGAATATGAGAAATAGATTAAGTAAAAACAATGCATAGTGGTTTAATATTTATATATATACATTTTTGCTAAGTTTAATCAGAATATTTATTTTTATGATTCTTATTTTTAAAAGACACATTTAATCAGTTTTAATTTTTTTATAATATAGAATTAAAAATTCTTCTAATAGTATATAAAACAATATTGGATGAAACACTACAGTATGTGTTGAAACAACATAACATGACTTTTACATTTATTATTACAATATACAATGTTTAAAATAATGTTTGATGCATACCTAAAGTGCGTCAAATTGTTCAACAAATAACCATTTTCATAGGAATGCTGACTTTTCTGTTATTGAATGATGTAAGATAGGAAATAATAGGTTTGTTCTAAAAATGGACATAATATAAAAACATAGTGATTTAATTTTTTGGTTTATAAAAGGAAGATTTTGGCTCAGCAGATTTTCTGATTATTCACTTGCCTCTTGCTAGATATATAAAAGTTGAACCCAATGTTGAATCTTGAATTCTAGTTCTATAACATACAAGCATATTTATATGAAGCTGTAGTGAGTACTGAATTATATGGTCAATATCAGATGTATTATTAGTTATATGACTAGTTTTTCTTACTTTTTGTGCAAGTTACATCCTATATTCTCACCATAGTAGCTTCTATATGTAGCATATACCTATAATACCTTTCATAACATCAAAACAAATCATTCTTGTTTTTTATATAAAATTTTCTGCTTTTAACTTTTGAGGATACAGAGTAGGTATTTATAAGATACATGAGATATGTTGATACACGCATACAATGCATAATAATCCCATCAGGGCAAAGGGAGTATCCATCACCTTAAGCATTTGTCTTTGTGTTATAAAAATTCAATTATATTCTTTTAGTTATTTAAAATGTACAATAAATAAATTAATGTTGACTGTAGTCACCCTATTGTTCTATCAAATACTAGATTTTACACATTATATCTAACTAGGTATTGGTATTCATTAATCATCCCCACTTCCTTCTCTTTCACCATTACCTGTCCAAGCCTCTGATAACCATCATTCAACTCTCTGCCTCCCTGAATTCAACTGATTAAATTTTTAGCTCCCAGAAATAAGTGAGAACATGTGAAGTTTGTCTTTATGTGCTTGGCTATTTCACTTTGGCATCATGATCATCAATTACATCCATGTTGTTGGAAATGATAGCATCTTATTCTTTTCTATGGCTGAATAGGTACTTCATTGCTTATATGCACATTTTTTTAATCTATTAGTCTGTTGATAGATGCTTGTTTTCAAATTTTTGCTATTGTGAATATTGCTGCAGTAAATGTGAGAGTGTGGACTTCATTTCAACATACTGAATTCATTTTGGAAGGTTATATATCAGCTGTGGAGTTGCTGGATCCTCCTATTTTCAGATTTTGGAGGAACCTCCAAACTGCTCTCCATTGTGGTTATACTAACTTACATTTGTACCAACAGTGTACAAGAGTTCCCTTCCCTCCATGTCCTCACCGGCGTTTGTTGTATCCTATCTTTTGGATAAAAGTAATTTTAATTGGGATGAGATTATATCTCATTGTAGTTTTGATTTGGAATTTTCTGGTGATCAGTGATGTTGATCACCTTTTTATGTACCTTTTGTCATTTGTATGTATTTTTTTGAGAAATGTATTTTCAGATCTTCCACCCATTTTTAATAGGATTATTAGATTTTTTTCTATAGAGTTATTTGAGCTCCTTATATATCCTGGTTATTAATCCCTTGTCAAATGGATAGTTGGGAAATATTTTCTTCTATTCTGTGGATTGTCTCTTCACTTTATGGATTGTTTTCTTTGTTGTGGAGAAGCTTTTTAACTTGACATGATCCCAGTTGTCCACTTTTGCTTTTGTTGCCCATACTTATGAGGTATTACTCAAGAAATCCTTGCTCACTCCAATGTCCTGGAGAGTTTCCTCAAGGTTTTCTTTTAGTAGGTTCATAGTTTGAGGTCTTAGACTTAAGTCATTAATCAGTTATGATTTGATTTTTGTATATGGCAAGAGATACCCTTTATTTCTCTTGTTGATTGCTCTAGCTAGGACTTCCATTACCATATTGAATAACAGTGGTGAAAGTGGGCATTTTTGTCCACTTCATTACTGAAAGGAAAGGCTTTTAGTTTTTCTCCATTCAGTGTAATACTAGCTGTGGGTATGTCATATGTGGCTATTACTATATTGAGGTATATTCTTTCTAACCTCAGTTGTTTTTTTGGTGGGGAGGGAGTGGTGGTAATCATGAAGGGTTTTATCAAATGCTTTTACAGATCAATTGAAATGATCATGTGTTTTTTGTCATTCTGTGGATATGACATATATCATTCATTGATTTTTGTATATTGAACTATCCTTGCATCCCTGGAATAAATCTTGTTTAGTCATGATGAATTATGTTTTTAATACATTGTTGATTTTGGTTGGCTAGTATTTTGTTGAATTCATTAGGGATATGGGTCTGTAGGTTTTGGTATTAGGATAATACTGGGCTTGTAGAATGAGTTTGAAATTATTTCCTCCTTCCCAATTTTTGGAATAGTCTGAGTAGGATTGGTATTAGTTCTTAATGTTCGATAAAATTCAACAGTGAAATCATTGAATCAAGGGTTTTCTTTGCTGGGAGACATTTTGTTATGACTTTGCTCACTTGTTATTGGTCTGTTCAGGTTTTGGGTTTCTTTATGATTCAATCTTAGTAAGTTTTATGTGTCTAGGAATTTATACATTTTGTCTATATTTTCTAATTTATTGCTATGTAGTTGCTCTTACTATCCCCTAATGATTCTTTGAATTTATGTGATATCATTTGTAATATATCATTTTCCATCTTTAATTTTATTTCAGCCTTTTCTTTTTTCTTCTTAGTATGGCTAATACTTTGCCAATTTAATCTTTTCAAAAAACCAACTTTTAATTTCATTGATCTTTTGTATTTTCTGTTTCAATATCATTTATTTCTGCTTTGATCTTCATTATTTTCTTCTACTAATTTGGTGTTACTTAGTTGCTCTTGCTTTACTAATTCTTTAAGAATTAGGTTATTTGAAGTATTTTTTTAACTTTTGCAATGGAGGCATTTATAGCCATCAAATTCCCTCTTATTACTGCTTTCAGGATATTTTATAGGTTTTGATATGTTGTGTTTCCATTATGATTTGTTTCAAACAATTTTTCATTTTCTTTCTTAATTTATTCATCAACCCCCTGGTTATTCAAGAGCATATTTTTTAATTTCTATTTGTTTGTATAGTTTACAAAATTCCTCTTGTTAATTGATTTTGTTTTGTTCCATTATGGTCAGAGAAGATACTTGATATTATTTCATTTTTAAAAAATTTCTTAAGACTTGTTTTGTGGTCTAACATATGATCTATTCTTGAGAATGATTTATGTGCTGAGGAAAAGAATCTGTATCCTGCAGCCATTGAATGAACTGTTCTGTAAATATCTATTAGGACCATTTGGTCTAGAGTGAAGATTAAGTCTGATGTTTCCTTTCTGGTTTTCTGTCTAGAAGATCTGTCTCATGCTGAAAGTGGGGTATTGAAGTTTTCAGCTACTATTGTTGAGGTCTATCTCTACAGCTCCAATATTATTTGATTTATATATCTGGGTGCTCCAGTGTTATGTGCATATATATTTAAAATAGTTGTATTTTGTTGCTGAATTGACCCTGTAATCATTATGTAGTGGCCTTCTTTGCCTCTTTTGATGGTTTTTGTCTTGATCTATTTTGTCTGGTATAAGTATAGCTATTCCTGCTCTCTATTGTTTCCATTTGCATGAAATATCTCTTTCTATCCCTTTATTTTCAGTCCACATGTGTCATTATAGGTGAAGTGGGTTTTTTTTGTAGGCAACAGTTCGTTGAGTCTTTTTTAAAGGATCAGTTCAGCCACTTTATATCTTTTGACTGAAACGTTTGGTCCATTTAAGTTCAGTGTTATTATTAATAAGTAAGGACCTATTCCTGCCTTTTGTAATTTTTTTGGTTGTTTTGTGGTTTTTCTCTTCCTTTTTCTCCTTGTTCTCTTCCTTTTAGTGAAGGTAATTTTCTCTGGTGGTATGATTTAATTTTTTGCTTTTGATTTTTTTGTGTATATGTTGCCTGTTTTTTGATTTGGGATTACCATGAGGTTTGCAAATAGTATCTTATAACCCATTATTTTAAATGTATAAAAACATAGATTTTATAAACTAGCAATCAAGCACTAATACAAACTCTACTTATTAACTCTGTCTCAACACTTTTTAACATTTTGTTTACACACTACTATTACAGTGTTATGATAGTCTGTGTTTTTTTGTGTATTTATCATTACCAGTGAATTTTGAACATTCATATGACTTCTTATTGCTTTTTTTTTTTTTTTTAAAGACAGGGTCTTTCTCCGTTACCCAGATTGGAGTGCAGTAGCATTATCTTGGCCCACTGCAGCCTCAATCTCCTGGAATCAAGAGATCCTCCTACCTCAATTTCCCAAGTAGCTGGGACTATAGACATACCCATGCCCTACCATTTCTGGCTAATTTTTAAATTTTTGTAGAGAGAAGGTCTCACCATGTTGCCTAGGCTGGTCTCAAACTCCTGGGCTCAAGTGATCCTGCCAAAGTGCTGGGATTATAGATGTGAGCCACCACACTCAGACTCAATTGTTCATTAAGGTCCTTTTCTATTGGATTGAAGAACTCCTTTTCTCATTTCTTATATGACAGGTCAGATGTTGATAATATCCTTCAGTTTTTGTTTGTCTTGCAAAGACTCAATTTCTCCTTCATGTTTGAAGAATATTTTCACTTACCATTATTCTAGGATTTGAGTTTTATTTTTTTTCTTCAGTACCTTAAATATGCCATGCCACTCTCTGGGCCTGTAAGGTTTCCACTGAAAAGTCTGCTTCCAGACTTGTTGAAGATACATTGTGTGTCACTTGTTTATTTTATCTTGCTGCTTTTAGGATCCTTACTTTATCTTTGACATTTGAGAGTTTCATCATTAAATGTCTTGAGGCAGTGGTATTTGGGTTAAATGTGCTTGATGTTCTAAAACCTTTTTGTTTTGAATACTGATATTTTTCTATAGATTCTGGGAAGTTCTGTTTTATTATCCTTTTGAATAAACTTTCTATCCTATCTCTCCCTCTCTCTCCTGTTTAAGGCCAGTTACTCTTAGTTTTACCCTCTTAAGGCTATTTCCTCAATCTTGGTGTGCTTCATTCTTTTTTATTCTTTTATTTTTTGTTTCTCTGACTGTTATCAAATAGCTTGTCATCAAGCTCACTACTTCTTTTGCTCGATCAATTCTGCAAATAAGAGATACAGATGTGGCTGGGTGTGGTGGCTCATGCCTGTATCCCAGCATTTTAGGAGGCCAACTTGGGTGGATCATAAGGTCAGGAGTTTGATACCAGCCTGGCCAACATGGTGAAACCCCGTCTCTACTAAAAAATACAAAAAAATTAGCCAGGCATGGTGGCAGGTGCCTGTAATCCCAGCTACTCGGGAGGCTGAAGCAGGACGATTGCTTGAACCCAGGAGGTTGAGGTTGCAGTAAGCCAAGACCATGCCACTGCACTCCAGCCTGGCCAACAGACTGAGAGTCCATCTCAAAAAAAAAAAAAAAAAAAGACTCAGATGCATTCTTCAGCATGTCAATTGCATTTTCAACTCCAGAATTTCTTCTTGATTCTTTTTAATTATTTTAATTTCTTCATTAAGTTTATATGATAGGATTCTGAATCCCTTCTCTTTGTTACCTTGAATTTTTTTGAGTTTCCTCAAAACAGCCATTTTGAATTCTATGTCTAAAACGTCCCATATTTGTCTCTCTGGAATTCATTCATGGTACTTTATTTTGTTTGTTTGGTGAGGTCATGTGTTTCCTGGATGGTGTCATTACTTGTGGATGTTTGTGTCTGGTCATTGAAGAATTGAGTATTTGTTGCAGTCATTGCAGTCTGGACTTGTTTGTTCCCATTCTTTTTGCAAAGGCTTTCCAGGTGAGAGGGGAGACCCCATCACCACCTTCAATTTCACCTCTTCCCTCCTACCCTTTCAGATGGGAAGGAGAGTGAAGAAGGAAAAATAAAATAAATAAAATAAAATAAAATACCTAAGAGCTGGGAAAATGACTCCTTTTTTGGTTTTCAGCGTCTCTGTTATCTGTTAACCTTGAAAGAGCTGCAAATGAATGTTATTCCCATTGGCTGGAACCCGGCACTGGTTCACTCCCCCAACTCTCCATGGACCAGGCTCCATCCTGAAAACCCCTCTGCCAATAAACAGCTAGTTGCTTTTGTCTTGTCTCTGTAAGCCCCCTCCCCTGCTGGTCCCCACTCACGCTGCATATGAATTAGCAAATCAATGAAGCCAAAAGATTCTAAGTTTGGACATCCAGCAAATGGACAATGACATAGTTCTGCTTCAGTTTCCCCTTCAGCATTGTAAGCCTATAAAAGGGGAGAGAAGCTGCAGCTTGGGGAGCTTGGTGAATGAGGATGTAGAACCCCACAGCTCCAGGCCGAATAAAAAGCCACTTCCTTCCTCAGTTCCGTGTTCGAAAGGTTTGTTCCCTACTGCTCCTGCTTCACAGGTATTCTAAGAACCTTGGGTGTTGTGATCTACATTTTTTTATCACTTCAGCCATATTTGTATTAGGAGGCATCCCAAACCTAGTAATACTGTGGCTTTTGCAGACTCATAGAGGTACTGCTTTTGAGGTCTTGGATGCTATCTGAAGTATTCTCTGGATTACTCTTTTTCTCTTCCCTTACTTTTCTTCCGAACAAATGGAGTCTCCCTCCTCCCTCCTCCCTCCTCCCTCCTCCCCCTCCCTCCTCCCTCTCCCTCCTCCCTCCTCCCTCCACCCTCTCCCTCCTCCCTCCTCCCTCCACCCTTCTCCCTCTCCCTCTCCCTCTCCCTCTCCCTCTCCCTCTCCCTGTCCCTGTCTCCCTCTCCCTGTCTCCCTGTCTCTGTCTCCCTCTGTCCCTTTCTCTCCCTCCCTCCCCTAAGCTGCCCGGAGCTCCAGAGAGGTGACACAAGTACTCTCGTGGTCAGCACCACTGGTACAGTGCTTAGTCAGACCTGAAACCAGTAGAGCACTGAATCTCATCCAAGGCTTGCTGTAACCACAACCTGGCTGCCACTTGTGTTCTCTCAAGTCCCTAGTGCTCTACAGTCTGCCAGTGGCAAACCTAGGCAGGTTGAATCTTTCTTTTGAGTGTGGTGAGATCCCCCTGGCCCCAGATCCAGAGATGCCATCTGAGATCCAGAGCCTAGAGTTGGAAACCCTGAGAATCTACATGGTGCTCTAATCTACCTCAGCTAGGCTGGCACCCAAGACACAACACAAAGTCCTTTCCATTCTTCTCTTTCCTTTCCATAAGCAGAGAAATCTCCCCCAGTGGCCACCATCACCCCAGGCCCATGGCAAGAACTTCCAGACTATCATCAGTATTCACTCAAGGCCCAAGAACTCTTCAGTCAGGTTGTGATGAATTCTGCCAGGCCTCAGGTGAATAGGTTCCCTTCTGTTCCAGTATAGATCCAGAAATTCTGCCCAAGAACCAAGGCCTTAAATTGGTAACTCCAAGAGCAGAGTCGGTGCTCTATCTCATTGTGGCTGAGTGTCTACCTAAGCTGTAAGACAAAGTCTCCTTTACTCTTTCCTCTTTTTTTCTTAGGAAGAAGGTGCCTCTCCCTGGAGCCACCACAGCTGGAAATGTGCTGGGTCACACCTGAAGCCAGCACATCTCAGAATCTCACTCAGTTGCGTGGTGAATACTACCTGGCTACCACTTCTCATTTTTCAGAGCCCAGGAGGTCTTTGGTCAGCAGATAATTAATCCTGCCAGAACTCGATCCTTTCCTTCAAGGTAGCAGCTTCTTTTCTGGCCCAGGGTGTGTCTAGAAATGACATCCACATGGTAGGGTCTGGAACAGGGACCTCATGACTCTGTCCAATGCTCTGTTCTACTGTGGCTGAGCTGGTATCCAAGTTATAGGACAAAGTTCTCTTAACTCTTTCCTCTCCTCTCTGCTCTCTTCAGGAGTGGGAAGAAGTGTCTCTCAAAGTTGCAAGCTGCATTGCCTGGGATTGAAGGAGGAATGACACAAGCACTTCCTTGGTCACCTTAGCTGGTGTCTCACTAGGTCTTGGGCCCCTCAGGTCTACCGGTTTGAAGCCCAGCACAACATCAAGACTTGCCCAGGAATTGCGGTCCTTATGGTTCAGACTGCCTTTTGAGTTTATTTATGACCCCAGGGCCCTTTAGCCTGTGGTACCAAGGTTTGCTGGAACTCAGGTTCTGACCATTGGAGTGAGCCATTTCCCTCTAGCGAGAGCTGATCTAAAAGCTCCCTTTATGGGCATTGGCTGAGTTCTTCCCAGTGTTGCTTTCTGCTGTGATAGGACAGTACTGAGCTCCAATACAAAGTCTCACAGTCACTGGGCCCTCCCTCCCACAGATGCACAGATGCACAGATTCTCTCTCTATGCAACTTGACCACTGCTTGGGGATGGGGGATGAGGGGCATGAGCAATTGGGACTGTCCTTCCTACATTTTCAGTGCCTCTTTAGGTGATATAAAGTCAATACCATGTACTGTAATCACTCACATGAATTTTGGTTCTTATTAAGGCGCTTTTTTGGTATGGATAGTTGTTAAATTTAGTGTTACTGTGGGGAGAACAATCAGTGGAAGTTTCTATTTGGCCATCTTACTCTACCTCAAAGCAAGTTGTTAAATACACTTCTTTTTAGATAATTTCCTATCCCAGAGTGTTTCCTTTTTGCAGTAATAATTTCTAAATAATATACAAATTTCATGTGATGTAATACTTGAATTTTTTAATCACATTCAAATTTCTCTTTGCAGAACTGCAGAATTATTTTTCAAATACACTTTTCTTACTATATATACTAAATAGTTCTTTAAGTGAGTAGAGTTCTTTTTACTATTACTGAAGTAATTAACAACGTATTAATTTTGATTTCATTGCTTTTTTAAATTTTAATACAAAATTTTGTATGTTCATTGCCTTCATTAATTCATTTATAGTTCTTTTATATAATAAAAATTTAAGAAAGCCACTACACTGAGTGGAGTTTTATGAAACATTTTCTTTCTCTCTCTGCCTCTGTCATTCACACACACACACACACACACACACACACACGCGATCTGCTCAGAAGAGTATAGTAGTGGCAGGTTCAGCTTATAGAATAGATTGAAACTCAGCCTTCAGGGCTTAAAATTGCCATATATCCTATTAAGATTTTTCTCTCAGCATTTTTATTGCTCTACTCTGATGGAAAAAGTAAAAATTACTGCCAAAGAGGGAACCTCACTGGGTTTTTATAGTCCTCACTTTGTTATCTCTTGTTTTAGTACCTATGGATTTATAAAATCTATCCACATGAATCTTAAATGTTAGAAAAAATGAAGCCCAGATTCTATGTATTGGTGGGGAGCAAGTAGTTGAGTTTTAAATGAATACTGTATTAAGAGCTCTATCAAGTTGCATAAGAAAAATTTAAATGCTTAAAGACATTAGACTTACTGAAAAAATATATTATTTGATCTTTTTGTTTCTTACGTTTTAAACAAAAAAAATAGTGTAAAAAGTTTCCCTTTATTCTTTTCATGCAATTTTAGAGTAAGTTGAAATTAAATAATTATTATATTCTATATATTTAGAATTTGACTTTTTTGTTAATGTTTTGGGCACAAATCTTATTCTAACTCATAGTATTCTAAGTTAGACATTAGTATAAAATGGAGTTTAAAATAGCAAGTTTATTATCAATGAATGTGGGATACATACCTGTTGCAGGACAGAATGGGGGATAGAAAACAGCCATATCAGAAAAATACATATATTTAATGTACTAGATGATTCTTTTCAAATATTTGATTCTATTTTTCAGTGTACAGACTGAAGAGCATTGTATTCGTTCAACCCTTAGTGTTTTCCTGAACCCCAAAGGTGAAAATAGTAAACATTTTAAATTAAAGTGAAATTTTACTTTAAAACATGTAGAGAAGAACTTGTGTTGTGGTGATTCTTGTAGTTAAGAATAGCAGTCCAGTCCTTTATTATTCAAAGATAATAAAATGTAGTATTAATAATATATTATGTTGTCCTAAGTTTTCTTTTCTTTAGCACAGAACAGAGATTTTCTAGAAATTAGAGGAAACTTTTTTCACTATCTACCCACTTTTCCTCTGAGAGTAAGCCCTAGGGGACATTAAAGCAAATGTTATATTCACTCCTAGTTACAGTCAGCTGAGGCTTGACAGGAATAATCTCCTTGAAGTGATTCTCTTTGCTAATGCTTTATACTTATCACTGTCAAGTAGTTATTATCATTGACATCTGGCAGAATTTCAGAGCTTACTCTGTTGTCTAACACCTGCCAGAATTTATGCAGATAGCTCAGAAATTTATCAGAAACTGCTCAAATTAATTACTGTTTTATTTAGTGATTGGATAGTAGTCTTATATATTGATACTCTATCTTCAAAGCTACATACCTTATGACAACAAAATATTTTCCCATACTATTAAACTACACCGTATTTAAAAATTGCTGGATGATAACACATTTTTAGTTATATATTGATCTATAAAACCAGTTCAGATTTCTGTACCTCTTATATTTACTTCCAATATCAAAAGTAATCCATAGTAGAAAAAAGACAGTTATTAAGAAAGACTTGTAAATTTTAAAAAATAATTCATGTATGTTGATATCTAAATCCTTTCTCAGTGCTTTTTATGGTGTAAACTGTATTATTAAGAAAGTAAAGAATGTGGCTAAAATAAAATCTATATTATGTACACTGTTTTATTAACATTTTATCTATATTATTACCACTAGTTTTATGTTTACAACTTTGATTCTCCATTGAAACTGGGAATTCACACTCTAAGTAATTCTGTTCTGTGTATACAAATTCAATATATATGAAGTAGAATTTTTAGGCTTTATGAAAATATATATCTGCTTTAATTTTACCAACACAATGGATTATTACAGTATTTGGACAATTTTGGATTTTGCCCTTACGAAAAGCCAAAAGTATTTTTGTCTGCTGCTGCTAGCTACAGTAATTATTATATCTCAAAAAATCAGAGAAGTTTTCACTTCATTAAAGTTCCATAATTTAAAGGGTTCCTTCTCTCTGATTTATTTATTCATAACAATGCAGATAGCAAAGACAATTTCAAATGAACTTGCTTCAACTCAAACATTTGGTTAGATTCAGATACTGGACTACAATGATTAAAAGAGCCATAATGAGAAGGAGAGAAGAAAGGATTCTTTCTTATGGCCACATTCTTTGTATTGTCTCCTGGACATAGCTTCTTAAAGTCCTCTTCTCATCAAATTCCAGTGAATTTGTTACAATCAGTAAAAATTTTCTGAATCTGTGCTTTATGCAACCATATTCAACAAAGGAAGGGGGTTTATATGGTTAGTACAACCGTTTTACAAACCATTGCATATTACAATATTATTACCTTGATATTTCTTGACATATGTGATTATCTATTAATATGGTTTGTATCTGTGTCCCTGCCTAAACCTTATGTCGAATTGTAATCCCCAGTGTTGGAGGTGGAACTTGTTGGTAGGTGATTAGACAGTGGGGGCAGTTTCTCATGAATGGTTTAGCACCATTCTCTTAGTGCTGTTCTTGTGATAGGGTTCACAGGCGATCTGGTTGTTTAAAAGTGTGAAGCACCTCCCCTATCTCTCTTCCTCATGTTTCTGCCCTGTCAAAATGCCTTCTCTAGCTTTGCCTTCCACCATGAGTAAAATGAGGCCTCCCCAGAAGCAGATGCTGCTGTGCTTCCTGCACAGCCTCCAGAATCATGAGCCAATTAAACCTCGTTTTTTTTTTTTTTCCCAACACATAATTTAATCAGTCTCAAGTATTTCTTATTTGCAATCCCAAAAACAGACTAATACAGAAAACTGGTACCAAGAAATGGACATTGCTATAAAATTACCTGAAAATGTAGAAGCAGCTTTGGAACTGGGTAATGGGCAGAGGCTGGAAGAGCATGTATGGCTCACAAAAAGAAGTGAATATGAAGGAAAGTTTGGAACTTCCCAGAAATTCGTTAAATAGTTGTAACCATAATGTTGACGGTGATATGGACGATGAAGTCCAGGCTGAGGCAGTCTCAGATGGAAATGAGAACCTTACTGGGCACTGGAGTAAAGGTCACATTTGCTGTGCTTTAGCAAAGAGCCTGGCTGGATTGTGCCCCTGCTCTAGCAATCTGTGGAACTTTGAACTTGAGAGAGATGATTAATAGTATTTGGCAGAAGAAATATCAAAGCAGCAAAGTGTTCAAGATGTGACCTGGCTACTTTACCTGTGCTTATTTACATAAAGAAAGAAATGACCTGAAACTGGAACTTATATTTAAAAGGGAAGCAAGGCTGGGTGTGGTGGCTCACACCTGTAATCCCAGCACTTTGGGAAGCTGAGGTAGGAAGATCACTTAAGGTCAGGGGTTTGAGATCAGCCTGGCCAACATGGTGAAATCTGTCTTTACTGAAAATACAAAAAAAAGGTTGCAGTGAGCCAAGATCATGCCACTGCACTCCAGCCTGGGTGGAAGAGTGAGACTCTATCTCTAATAAATAAATAAATACAAGAGAAGCAGACAGCATAAAAGGTTAGAAACTTTGCAACCTGGCCATGCAGTAAAAAAAAAGCAAAACCCATTTTCTGGGGAGAAATTCAAGCAGGCTGCAGAAATTTGCATAAGTAAAGAGAAGCCAAGTGCTAATATTCAAGACAATGAGGAAAAGGTCTTGAAGGTATTTCAGCAACCTTCTTGGCAGCCCCTCCCATCACAGGCCTGGAGGCCTAGGAGGAAAAAATGGTTTCGTGGGCCAGGACCAGGCCCCTGCCGCCCTATGCAGCCTCAGGACACTGTTCTCTGAATCCTAGCCACTCTAGCTCCACCTGTGGCTCTAAGGGGCTCAGGTATAGCCCAGACTGTTCCATAGGGTGCAGGCCATAAGCATTGGTGGTTTGCATATGGTATTAAGCCTACAGGTGTGCCGAGTGCAGGAGTTGAGACTTGGTAGCCTCCACTTACACTTCAGAGGATGTATGAAAAAGCCTGTATGCCCATGCAGAATCCTTCTATAGAGGCAAAGCCCTCAGGGATAACCTTTACTAGGGCAGTGCAAAGAAGAAATCTGGTGCTTGGAACTGCAATTACAGAGTCCTCAGTAGGATGCTCCTTAATGGAGCTTTGAAAAGAGGGCCACTGTCCTCCAGACATCCAAATGGTAGATCCACTGGCAGCTTCCACTGTGTGCCTGGAAAAGCCAAAGGCACTCAATGCTAGCCCATGACAGGAGCTGCAGGGGCTGTACCCTGAAACGCGTCAGGGGGAGAGCTGCCTAAGGCCTTGAGAGTCTATCACTTGCATCAGTGTACTCTGGATGTGAGACATGGGGTCAAAGGAGGTTATTTAGGAGCTTTAAGATATAATGACTCCCCTACTGGGTTTTGGATCTGCATGGGGCCTGTAGCTCCTTTGTTTTGGCCAACTTCTTCCTTTTAGAATAGGAGTATTTAACTAATGGCTATATGTCTATACCCTCATTGTATCTTGGAAGTAAATTTTTTTGTTTTTTGTTTTTTTGTTTTTCTTAACAGACCCATAGGTGGAAGGGACTTGCCTTGTCTCAGATGAGATTTTGGACTTTCATGTTTTAAGTTAATGCTAAAATAAGGTAACACTTTGGACTGTTCGGTAGGCATAATTTTTTTTTTTTTTTGAGACAGAGTCTCAATCTATTGCCTAGACTTGAGTACAGTGATGTGATCTCGCTTCTCTGCAACCTCTGCCTTTTGGGTTCAAGTGATTCTCCTGCCTCAGCCTCCTGAGTCGCTGGCATTACAGACGTGCACCATCACACCCAGCTAATTTTTGTATTTTTAGTAGAGACAGGACTTCACCATGTTGGAGGGACTGGTTTTAAACTCCTGACCTCAGGTGATCCACCTGCTTTGGCCTTTCAGAGTGCTGCGATTACAGGAGTGACCCACTGTTCCCCCAGCATAATGATATTTTGATATGTGAGGTGGACATGACATTTGGTGGGGCCAGGGGCAAAATGATATGGTTCAGATCTGTATTCTGGCCAAATCTCATTTCAAATTATAATCCCCAGTGTTGGAGTTGGGGACTGATGGTAGGTGATTGGATCATGGGGGCAGTTCCTCCTGAATTGGTTAGCACCACCCTCCTTGTGCTGTTTTCTTGATAGAGTTTTCACAATATCTGGCAGTCTAACCCTTTTCCCCTTTAGAAAAAGAAAAAACAATAAATGCAGCTTACTGCCAGTGCTCATTTAATTTCACATAAATTTTACATGTATTTAATTTTACATAAACATGCTCTTTGAGGCTGAAGAAAATGACTGATTTTCAGTGTGAAAATAAAATATAAAAACTCTTCTTGGAATTATTTCTAAAGCAAACTAGCGTCAGAATTATCCAAATTATCAGAATCATCTATTTTGAAAAAATTAGAATCATCAAATGAATCTTCAGCCAACAATTGTTCAAGAACGACATTAATATCACACATAAGAGTGCTGTGTTTTCTAGGATTTGACATTTTCAGTGATTGAGGATTACTACATTTTGTAAACTGAAATACCACTACTAAGAACAGAATGCTATAAACATAATAATGTCTTTTGTTTCCAAAATCAATATACTATAGCAACGTCAAAATAACAAAAGCGAGATATTTTGTGGCAAAATTATCTCGGTAAATACTGCAGCTGCAAGTGCCACTGGCAAGTATTCACAGGGCAAATGGAAAAAAAAGGTTAAAAGTGTGTAGCAGCTCCCTGCTCTCGCTTCCTCCTGCCCCTGCCATGTGAAGATCCCTGCTCCAGCTTTGCCATGAGTAAAAGCTCCCTGAAGCCTCACCAGAAGCAGATGCTGCCATGCTTCCTGGACAGCCTATGGAACCAGGAGCAAATTAAATCTCTTTTCTTATAAATTACCCAGTCTCAGGTATTTATAGAAATGTGAGTATGGACTAATACATCTATATATTAAATTTCAGCATATATGAGATTTTGGTAAAATCATAGAATTAAAATGAAACACAAGTATGGCATTTCCTTTCAAAGTTCCCTAGATTTTTCTAGCTAGTTGTCTAAATGCAATTTATAAATGATCTATTGAAACAATACATTAGAATAGTAGACAACGTCTAATCCAAACTCAAGTATGCCAAAAAAGTAAAATAAAACATTTAGGAAAAAACCATAGTATTTTCACTCTTTTTGGTGACAGAAAAACAGAAATACACATAGCTGTTCTTTTTAGGTAAATGCATATCAGCTGGATTTTAATAGACGCATATTCCTGTAAAAGGTAAAAACAAATATATGATGTTTTTCAAGTTTTTCTTTCGTGTTTTCAGCAATTTGAGTCACATTAAAGTCTCTATATAATCTCTTTCATAATTTAATGATCTATATATGTATACATACCTGTATGTGTGTGTATGTTGAATAAGATATTCAACTGTTAAATTGCTATATATGTATATATAGCATTTTTATATACATATGTTTTATATGAGAAATTTGATGTTTATTAAAGTACTGAAAGCCTGAAAGAAAAATATGTAAATAATATATAACTAGTTTAAAGACATGATTAGTAGTGTTATCTGCTATCTGGTATTTTTTTTTACCAATTATGACTTAAAATTTATATTTGATTTCTGAAGTAACTATTAACCATATTTTAAGCTACAATAAATTGAAAATCAAAATATTTAAATGACTTGATATAATTTTATAAATAATACAACGTAGTTTTCTTTCTTGTTACCCCCTGAATTACTAGCATACCACTCCATATCTTAATGCTTTGAGAATTTTCATCATGTTATTTGATGCCTGGGAAGATGGAGGGGAGACAATTGCTGTCTTTCACAGTTGATTAGGATTATGTAGCATTAATCTGAATGTTATAAAAAAATATGAAATAACTGCTAAATGTAAACCTAATGTGGTAAATATATTACAAATAATCCTAATTTTCAATAGAATCACTTTAAAAAGGAGACTTTCTTTTGTATAAAAAGAGTAAGAAAAAGATGACAGAAAAGTGGAAATTACACAATTATTAAAGTAAAACTAAACATTAGATACACTTTATGTTTGAAATACTACAGTATTTTAGGTAATAAGGCTTTATTGACTATAATACTATATTGCATTGCTTAAAATATTATGTTGCAGCAACACTCAGCTTTAGAAAACACAAAATCCTATTTTAGAGGTTGTTTTCATTGGTTCACAGAAGCTGCTATCATAGATACCAGAATGAAGACATGATTCACACATATTCAACGTACAAGATTATTGGGCATTTGAAATTACAGTTAAAAGTGTAATAATGCAGGGCACACTGAGTTTTAAAAATCTATAAAATGTTTACATAAACTGTTACTATACATTACATTCTTCACAGAACCCTGAAAATTGTAAGTGACATAGTCTGTTCATGAAGATACAGTGTTTCAAGGAGTGAAACTAGGTTCACTATGCACTGGTTACCATGCCAATTCTTATCACTTGCACAGGTCCTGTGAGACAAAAAACTCACACAAGTTACACGAAGCAGATTTATTACTTAAAGATAGGCAGCAAGGGGAAACAGAAGCCTCGGATTCATTTTGAGCCAGTTTTTTAAGGCTCAGAAAATATTCCCAGCACAGATGGAATCTAGTCTGCATGTGTCCCCACTTGCACCACAGTGGGAGGACCCCAAAATGCTGCATACCTTGGGTTTTTTTGCCCTAGGGGTCACATGACATGCCACACTTAAAAAATGAAAAATATTCTGTTTCTAGGTGAGACAGAGACCAGACTGCTCTGGCCTGTTCCCCATAGTCTCAAGATGTTGCATTCCCAGCACATTCTACAGTTATTTTTGAGACCTACTAGTAAGAGGGAGAGAAAAATTGGGTCAATCCAAGGCTACTCAGAACTATCCTGCAGGAATTGACATTTTCATAGTCATTCAGTGTGTCACTGTGAGCTTGCCACCGTACTACGTTGTACCAGAACACCTAGAAAGTAGATATATTTCTTATCTTTGTGTTACTTAGGAGGGAAAATAAAATATTACTACCAGAAAGTGAAGAAACGCACTCTTAAATAACAGTGTGACTGAATCAACAATCAAAGTCAAGTGATAATGAAAAGCTAGCAAGAATAATTGGGCTCTAGGTGGCATTATGTCATTGCCATTGCTAACTTTTCTAAATTCTAAGAGCTATACATTACCTATCAAATGAGAAAACTGATTTAATTTCCCCAGAGTTTTTTTCAACCACCAAAATACTGTGACATTCAAAAATAATTATTGTTATGCACTGATTTTTTTGTTCAATTGTGTTCAAATTTGTGAAATTGAAGAATATTGAAATTAATGTATTTAATACAATTCTGAAATTCTAACTTTAATTTGCAAGTGGTGCCACTATTTATTGAGACTGGTATGAATAGGTCTTTAGGAGAAATAAGGTGATTGAGACATTCTGTTAAGTTGGAAATGATGGTAAGCTAACCAAATCAATGTTATGTAGAAAGTTGGATACAAGTGTGTGAAGCAAAACATTAAGGTTTTTTTATGGAGATATGTATGTAAATTTGTGTTGTTGCCATATGTTTGGCATTCAAACCACGTAACTGTTGATATTGTCCAAGGAAATAATAGAGGGAGGTAAAAAGGAAGAGAGGTTAGGAATGAATGTCAAGATAGGGATAGGAAGTAGAAGTAGAGATGTGACCAGAATCATGACACAAAGCACAGATGTTCTGTATACCAGAGCCAGAGAGGAGAGACTTTTAAAAGAAGAGAGTACTCTACTCTGTCACAGGTAGCTGAGATACTGAGTAGAAATCGGTTATTTCCCAAATATTTACTGCCGTCTATGTGCCAGCTACAATGCTAAGCCCCTAGGATGTACCAGCAAAGAAAAGATCCCTCCTTTGTGGAACTTTCCTTTCTCTTCCTCAAATTAAAGACAAATATAATAAATAATAAAAATGTTAATAAGGTAAATCACCAAGTATTTTGGAATGTGATAAATGCTCTGAAAAATAATGTAGAATAGGTAAGAAATTTGAGTACAGCAACCTAGTGGAGTGTAGCAAGAGATGACATAAGACAGATAATGGTAATTGGCTTTCACTCAGAGTTTGAACAGATTGGTGACATGATATGAGTTGTATTTTGAGAGATTTATTCCTGTAACTTTTTATAAAATCTGCTTTCAGGCAGATAAGTGTGGAAGTCTATTGCCATGTAAAGGCTTTTACTATTGTCCATAAGAGAAATGATGGCTTTGACCAAAGTGCATGGGAAAGGCAAAATGTGGAAAGTGCATAGGAAAGGCAAAATGTGGATAAGTTTTGAAAGAAGCTCCAACAGGACTTCCACATGAATTGAATAAGAGCAGACGCAAAAAGGGAGAATTCAAGGATAGTGCTAACATTTTGGTTTTTTTTGCCCTGAGCAACGGGTGTGATGGGATACTATCAACTGATGTATGACAAACTGAGTCTGGATCTGGAGACATTCACAAGTCGGTTGTGCCTCTGTCATGTTTAAGATGTTTGTTGGTGAGGTAATCACTTAGAGGCATTGTAGGGAAAGTTGAAAATGGGAATGTAGAGGACTGAAGAAAAAAATATGAGCTGGAACTATCAATGTAGAAGTTTTTAAACATACAGATAGCATTTAAAGACATAAGACTGGATGTGATTACCTAGAGAATGAGTATAGACATAAAAGATACCTTGGGTATCTCAAGAAAACCTGAAGAATCCATCAAAAGATACTGCTTACATTAGCTACATGTGAGGTGAAGCTCATTTATATGTTGGAGAGAGGCCTTAGAAGTAAGTGACAGGCAAATAGGAAAAGTAATGTTAAACCATAATATACACTAATTTATTTGGTTCTCTTAACAACCCTGCTAATGACTTGTGGAATTGTTTTCACTTCAAAGTATAACAATTTGTCCAAGGACACACATTGAATAAATGACTGTCACATGTTACCAAGGTTTTAAATACTAGGCAATATTATAGCTTATACTGCTCTGGTATTGATCTCACCTCTAAAAAATGAAATAAAGAAACAGGGTAGAGAAAAATGACTCCTACAAAATAATGCACTGTTTGGATAGTCATGTATTTATTCAATCAATAAATACATGCATTTTTTGATTGAATAAAACCATTCCCTGCATTGTTGCTCAGAATTTAAAAGGATATTCTATAAATATCTGAATCTAATCTCAGAACTTCTAGTCAGCATTTGGGTCTCATTAAGTACTTTCACTCCTCTACCATTACTTCAGTAGGTTGCCATTTGATTATTTTTGCTAAATGATAGCCAATTTACATCTTTACTTTTTGTACATTCTCTTCTCCTCTGGAGACTTTTCCATTCTCGATATTAAGCAATTTTCAATACTCTTCAATATATAAAGTCTCTATTAATCCTTGCTTGTTTCCATTCTTTCAGCTGTTTTGTACGTATTTTGTAGTGCATTAAGTTCTAACACAGACTAGGGAAACAAGCAAAACTAGAGAAGCCAAATAAGTGAGACCAGCAGTAAAAATTAAGATAATATTGTTTAACCCTAAATAAGAAATTTATTAGATGAAAAAGAAAGATGCAAATAAAGTTCTGCTAGGAAGTGAGGAAATAGAAGCCTACTGACTATGCTGGTTGCAATAAACTTCTGAATAAATTACTGATTAACGTATTTTTGATTATTTATCAGGTTAATTCTTGAGAAAGTTATTTAAGCAGAAGCCTTGTAGTCTTACATAAGGGATACAATATTACAAACCTAATGCTAAATATTATTCTGTAATGATGATTATATTTTTCATCCAACATAGCAGTATTTTGAGTATCATTCCTATGTTATTAAAAATGAATACATGACCCATTTATGGCACTAACAATTTACTATATAATTAATTAGGATAAGATATTGTAACTGGGTTTTTTCTTGGGTGCTGGTGAGGCACAGCTCTCCCGAGAGAATGCTGTGGGTTCTTGGCCTCCAATCTCTTAAGGAATAAGCGATGGAACTATTGCAGGTGTACCGTATACTTGTAAAAGTAAATATCGGACCCAAGCAGTGTTGTAGAAAGGTGATTTTATTTAGGTAGAGAAAAGAGGAAAGGAGAAGAAGAGAAAGACTTCCACAAAGAGTGTGGAAGGGGATTCCAGAGGGGAAAATTCCAGAGAGGAAAGGGAGCTCCCACCATGTGAGAGGGGATTCCAGAAATCTGGCATGGGTGAAGGAGCAGGGGAACTTATCCTGGGAGAAATTCCCACCTTCCCAAGTTCCTCTGGCCAGTGAAAGGAGTTCCTTAGAACTTCCGTCAGAGTGATTGACTTTTAGTTTCTTCCCGTGCCCTCGAAATTCAAACATAAACCACTGAATCTCCCGGATGGAGAGAGATGGGAGGGAGGCATGGTGCTGGGAAATTCTTGCCCTTAAAACCACATCCCCTCATGGACCCGGAAAGAGAACACATTCCCTCAATATGTCAAGACTTTTTGCACTGCAAGAATATGGTGGATTGGAAAACGTTAGTGTCTTTTCTCCCTCAGTAACATCATTTATAATATGTTGTGTGGTTTTGAGTCTATGAAGCGAGCACATTCATTTTTATTCTGACTCACTCATTGAAATAAGTAAACATAAATAAAACTTGTTCTCTATTAGCTCTCTATTGAAATGAATTACTGTGAGTAGGCATTGAATATCCTTGCCTGCTTAGAAGGACTCTAATTCAGCCCATTAATAAGGCTTCCAAATGAACCAGTCTACTTTTTGTTTTCTATCAGAAGATGTAGAACTAGAGAATTCTTTCATGGTAGTTTTTGGGGGGTCTGATGGCAGGAATAGTCTTACAGTCCACATTTTGGAATCATGAGAATCACTCAGTAACATTTTTTTAGAATGTTGATAAAGATTGTAGACCACTCACAGGGAGGAGATGGCAAGTTGAGGAATTTACAGTCTTTTTAGACCTCTTTCTCCTCCTAAGATTTCCACCTTTAACTTCTGGAATCTTATTGTCAGCTAATGCCACCTTGTCCTTCATCTAAAATAATTTTAATTAAGAAAAAAAGTGCCCTTTCCTCACAAGCAGTATTTCAACCTGATTAACAATTAACGTTATTATTATACATTAGTGACTTCAGTGTCCACATAGGTGATCATATTATAACCAGGCTCTGAGAGTTTAATCTCTGTAACAACCACAATCTCTTTCTTTATACCTGTTTAGCAAATCGCACATTGTGAGAACATCTAAGATCTTGATATTTCCCAGAAATGTACCTCTAAAATTGTATGTTTCAAATGTTGAGTTTTGTCTGTAGTTTCTCTGTACTTATCTCCCTCATCTTAAACTACCTGGCTTTTTGACATTATGGTGTTCTATTTAACATCTACCAATTCCTTCTCTTTCTGTTATGTCTCTCATGACATTGCTTTATTCCCAATTTGGCTTATAGTGTACTATTTTAAAGAAAAAAACTCTACATAAGTAATTTAATATTTTTTGAATTGTAACTGTATTACCAATGAAAAATAGAAGCTAAAATGAAATTTTAATAAAAAAAGATATTTAAAAGTAAGTTGGGTGAAATACAGTTAACAAAAAGAAGGGTGTAGGCTGAGAAATAGGAAGTTGATAAGGCTACTAAAAAATGTAACACTAAGATTAAAATCTGTTGTAGAAGCAATAACATGTAAGTCAACACTGCAGGGCATGAAATAAAGTACAGGGTAAAACAATAAATCGCAAAGCTCTACAGATGTGCTAGGTATAAGACTTTCCACATGGAGGTGACGTAACTGAATATTCTAATTTTGTAATTAAATTCTTTTAGGCTCTGATCAATTCTTTCAGATTTTCCAGTATAACTGTGTGTGACTGTATAAAGGGCGCTCTTGATCATTTTCATAAGCCTATACTCATCAAGCTCTGTAATATGTAGTGGAGCTTAGTCTGGTCGAGTCATTGCTAATCAATCATAGTGTAATTTTTTCACTAGTAAAAATAATGTTTACCACTCCCTCAATAATTATCATTTGAACTCTCACCATTCATAGGTAATCGATGCCAAAATTAGGTATGCATTTGTTTTCTCAAGCCAAATTACCATTCAGCGTGAGGACTAGGCAAACACAAATAAACAAAAAAGACGTTTTTTTCTCTCAGAAGACCACAGTTTAGTTGTATATATTTGGATACCACTGAAAGTAATTTTTTAAAGGATTTGTTTGTATTTCTATATTGAAATTGAGAGGTATTAGAGAAATTTTCCTTAAAGTGCATTAAAGCACTTCATTAAAACATTAACAATCTAGGACAATATTTTAGGGTCAAACTGAAACAGAATGATCTCTGTTTCTGAATATTTAATAATGGTAATTAAGCAATTAGTTAACACTTTTAAAGACAAATCTCTGGTATAACTCTATTTCAGCATCATTACTGACAATGACTGTTAAGTGACAAAAAATCAAAATTTAGTTGCAAAAGAGAACTTGTTTCTGGCAATCCAATTCATTGGTATTGCTGTTTCCTGACTTTCTTTGAGTAAATTCAAAGAAATTTGAGTAAATTGGGTGAAAAAAAAAAAAAACAAAACCATCTCTGAATTCAAGGGGTTGAATGTGTTTCCTAGTTGGTGTCCATCAAAGTTAGGTTCCTATCCTTTCATAGAAACTGATAGCAACTCTATTTTTCTTGATCATTTCATTCCAAATGGATGGCTCCTAGGCCTTGAGAAAGACATTCTTGGATTATAAAACTGGGCTATAGTCTGAGAAAAGATTTATATACATTTGAAATATTTGCAATTCCATGTTTTCTAAGGTAAATACTTTAATAAAAGGGAGGCTAGGGACCTGTATTAATTCATTTTTACACTGCTATGAAGAAATATCTGAGACTGGTAATGTATAAAGGAAGGAGGTTAATTGACTTACAATTTTGCGTTGCTGGGTAGTCATCAGGAAACTTTCAAACATGGTAGAAGACATCCTTCTTTGCAGGATGGCAGGGTGTAATGAGGCAAGCAGGGTTTCCCGCTTATAAAACCATCAAATCTCATGAGACTCACTGTCATGAGAACAGCATGAGGGAAATCACCCCATGATCTAATCATCTCCACCTGGTCATACTCTTGACACACAGAGATTACGATGTAAGATGAGACTTTGGGTGGGGACACAACTAAACCATATTCAGGGCCTATAGTTGGAAAGAAACATGTCTAAATTTTGACCAAGTTGAGCAAAATGTTAAATTAGTCTTGATGGCATTTAACAACATAATAAAATATATATATATGAAGGTATGTGACTTTTGGTCTTTATTCTTTTCCTTAGTAACTGGAACGTAGTGTACTCTTTGGACTATAAGAATAAGGGCTATATTTTGGGACTAGAAGAGATTCTAGTTCTGTGAGGGCTTTGTAGAGAAAAGTATGCTGTATCTACCCTGAAATGCACACCTCCAGATATTTTAAGTGTTTAAATTATTAGGGGAATTTTATATCTCTTACTGGCCGCTGAATATAATCCTAACTGGTAGCACTTATTTGTTAAATAAAAATGAATCCAAATAGATTCCCGAATAACATCTCTCATGAAGACTAAGCTCTGATTTTTTTTTTTTATCTTGCCAAAATTCCTACCTAAGGGTCTGGGGGAATCATGGCCTACAAACCATGGACTCTCCTCAGATGGGTTTTATTTGACCCTATATATTGTGACTTGCCTTTCAATCTGACTCTGGCATAACATTATGAGACAAGGAAAAAATATTTAACCCCAAAATATATTTCCTTGCCATGCTTTGAAATTGCCCTGAAAAGTCTCTTATGGGAAAAATCCACATTCTGTAGAGAATCTTCTTTTCCCTGTGTTTTCCTTCCTTCATTTCCAGATCCAACAGATAATCAACTAAGAACCAGGCACCATTTTATGTCCCGTAAGAAACATTTTACAACCTGCTCTCTCTCTAAGTCTGCTATCTCAGAGATTCTTTGCACAATAAAAGTTGGTACCCACAATCGTTTATCTTAACCTGAAAATTCCTTTCCATTAAGGTCTTCAGATAAACAATTGTCGACCAGAAAATGTTTAAATTTACCTATAGCCTGGAAGCCCTCGCTTTGAGTTGTCCTGCCTTTCTGAACCAAATGAATGTATTTCTTAAATGTATTCGATTGATAGCTCATGCTCCCCTGAAATATACAAAACCAAGCTGTACCCCAACCACCTTGGGCACCTGTTCTCAAGACCCCCTGAGGGCTGTGTCATGGGCCATAGTCACTCATATTTGTCTTAGAATAAATCTCTTCAAAAGTTTTATAGAGTTTATCTCTTTTCATGGGTAACCAACACATATGAGTTCACTTTTGAAATCCCTGTATTTGTTAATTCTGTGTTCACATTGATTATATCTTCTATGTATTGTGTCATATATATACACACATGTATTTGTGTGTACAGTCTTTTTCAACTTAATTCAAAGCTGGATCTTATATTTTGTATGCCTCTTAGGTGATCACATGGTAACTGCCTATTAGTAATATTTGTTTGAATAATTATCTCTATTTTAGTAGGATCTATATAGTTCAGAATTGTGCAGAATTTCTAATATATTTTGTATATGTTGGACTCCATCAGAAAACCTAGGAGTTTGTGAATAATTCTTTTCTACATATTATGTTAAACAGAGCTAGCATGGAAGAATCGAGTCTAATATCTCGGGCTAATTGGCCTGATTATTAATTGATTTGGAATAATGCTGGAGTAAGAGGCAAAAAGGATACAGGGGAACTTTTTCATGCTTTGGAAACTTTTGATGTTATCCATCTTAAGTTTTCTGACCTTGTTTTTTCAAATAAAATTTTAGCTAATTCAGCATATAGAGATCCTCAAGGTAAAAAATTATCACCTTTCAAGCTTGAGCAAACAGGAAATTTTCTCACTTTTGTTATGGATATTTTATTGAGACCTTTATAACCAAGATAAATTACATAAAAGCTTAGTGAAGAAATGTGGTTCTCAATAAATATTAAACAACTAGATAATAATGATAATGATTTTTTCCCAAAGGACAGCTTTTGAATTTTTGATTCATACAAACTATTAGCTTTAGGACTTAATAGAGTATTGATTGTACATAAGGGCTCTAAATAACAATAAAGTTATCCTCACAAATAAAAATAATCACATGAAAGAGCTTCTAATTAAAGTTGTAATTTATTAGCATAAAATAAATTTTATTGCTGTAGTTTATGACCACCATACATGAATAAATAACTATGATTGTGATCAATAAGTATTGACGTGTAGAGTTAGCTGCAGCCTGTTCCAAGCATTCAAGCCAGGACACATTTGTAAACACCAAAATTGTCTTTCTTTGATTCATTGTGTCAGGAAAAATGAAATAAACATATAATTTCTAAAAAATTAACTACTTTTCCCCCTAAATGGTTAAATTATCTAAATTTTTGAATATATTTGCTTACCCCAAAGTCAATTTACATATTCAGATAGGTTTAGAAAAATGGGGAAAATGTGCTTGAAAAGAGATATCTCAAAAGAGAAAGCACATTTTAAGCATGCTCTTATTTGATAATGAAAAGAAAAGCCATTTCCTTTTGCAATGTATCATCAGAGTTGAGACAATGACCTTTCTGTTCAATCTTAGCTTAGAATGTATGTATGTCACATGTGAGAGTAAAGACTGTTCAAATTACATTGATATTTCTAATTTTATCCAAAAATATTTATTAAATGCTTCTTATGTACTGGGCATTTTTGTATGTGTTTAGAGTCTTATCTGTATTACTATCTTAAGAATAACTCGGGGCTAAGTAGAAAGTGGAGAATATGGTTTTGGCCTCGAATTAACCAGGTTTTAAATATCAGGGCTGCTGTAAACACTTTATCTATTATTTAACCTTGATTTTTCTGTTTCTTCTTATGTAAGTTTAAAACAATAATTTGTTGTGTTATTATAGGGAATAAATTAGATGATATGAAAAGTGCTGGTACATTATAGACTTCAATGGATGGTTGCTTACCATACATAATATGCATTAATTGTAAACAGTTGTAAGCATTCACAAATACATTATTGGTGGTTGAGATTTCAAGTGCCAAAAATATATGAAGACCCATCTTCATGGTTCTTGTTTCATTTTGATATGAACCTGAGCCACATCCAACATTCATAAATATTTCATATATTATATCTCGTATGTGATATGTTCACCAGCATTTCCTAATAAGATTCTTTATGGTAGCTTCTGGACATTGCCACTTTGTAAACAACAGTATACAGTCTAATCCCCAAAAGTCCACCCAATTTGGGGGAAACTATTTTTCTTCCAGTAGGTATCACTACATTAGCTAGGCTTTAAAACTACTCTGAATAATACCAATGCACTTCTTTTTTACTTTTGATATCTGATTTGTTTTCCAGTTACTAATACCTACTATTGGAATCCTTAGGATGTCAAAAGTTCTGTGGTGGTCTATGGATAAACTGACGAAAATGCCACTTGGCATTTAGGCTGTTTTCTATGAGAGAAAAATCAAAATCTTGTGCCTAAAAATTTTAGCTTTAAGTGAATAAGCTTTGTCTATTTACAATTACAGTCCTCATGTGAAGTTGACATATGATTTTCTAAACTGCTGTTATAACCAACTTACTTGGCTTCTCATATAATATTTATTATTTTTCATTCTCTAATTTTATCAGTTGTATATTTTGACTGGTATTGTTTATTGAGGCTATAAGTGTTATACAACATCAGATAAATAGCATTGTTTAAAATGCAATATTGGAATTACAAGTAGATCTTTCAAGATGGCCTTGACTAGTACTCTATATTAGCAATTCTTTGTATCTACATTTTGTTTAATCATAAAATTTCAAAATCATATATAGCATTAGTTTTTCTAAACCTAGAAGCATTCTTAGGGATTTTAAAAAAAACTTTCTAAATATTTCTTATATACTAATTATAAATAGTTTATATGATAAACATAATATTAGAATTAAATTGAAGATCATGGAGTAAATAGCACATCATATTCTCCACTTGATAGATTATCCTACAGTTTCAAAGTCTTTTCAACTATTTTAACCACTTCGAAGTAGTGTTTTATATTCTAGCACCTGCCCTTATTTCCCATCTTGTTTCTGAACTTTTTTCTCTAGCCTTTATCAGTGAGTAAATGTCTATTTTGTCCCTTGCACTGTATTTTTATGACATGTTAACTTCCATTTTGGGACAAATAACATTTAAGAATATTTCAGTTTTATTCCAGCCCCGTTCTTCTCACAGTTAGACTCTTTAAAGATAAAACTTTCTTATTTTTCATTGTAGCTCCACAGCTTAGCATTGCAGTAGGCAAGGCAATTATTCAATTTGTATTTAATAGTAGATGAATAAATAGGAAAAAAATCAATGACTATTATATATCTGAAATTATTTAAACATATTTATATCAGAATATTATAAAGTAATATGTGATATATGACTATATGTGTGATGTATATACACATGTATACAATGCTTGCTTTTCTATAGAAATATTTTATATCCTATGCTACAATTTGCTATTTGTACTCAACACAATATTATAGACATTCTTTTGCATGAAATAAATAGCACTGTATTATTTTAAATAACTATATAATATCCCACAATACAATATACTACTTTCTTTATTCCTCTATTAATGAGTTACTTACAAATTTCAACATTAATAATGCTGCATTAATATATTTGGATGCATTTATAAAGATGAATATTTTAATATAAATTATTAAATCAGAGGTATGTAAATTATATTTTTATCTGTGCTGCTAAATCAAACACCAAAACATTTGTTCAATAGCTTCCAGTCCTTTAAAATACATACAAATGTACATTTGTATGTATGTAGATAGATGATAGATGATGGGTATAGGTAGATTAACAGAAAAAGGGAGAAGATGAATAAAAAAATGAAGGAATTCTTAATAAAGGGCAAACTAATTGGAAAAATAATCTCAGCTATATAAAAATAGATGTATTTGTATTTGCAAAGCAATATCAAAATAGACTGAAGATGTCTGCTCACAAATTATCCAAAGCCACAATGCTGTTTTACCTATGTAAGTGTTACCTATAACCCTGCATAAATTGTGAGACAATGTTTCTGTTTTCAAAACTGCCACATATAACATGAGACCCACAAGATGCTCAATTTAAAAGCGAAATATTCGAAGGCCAAAATTTTTGTCTATTCATTGCTGTATTCCACTGACTAGAACAGTGCCTGACATTTGGAAGACACTTAAAAAATGTTTTTCTGAGTGGAGAAGGAGTGAATAAATGAATGAAAAAAAAAGGGGAAAATTATTGAGGAAATGCTGAAAACTATATATTAACCAAGTTACTTATAGTACATATTAGTATATTAAAGTCTTCGAAGATTCCTGCATCAAATAAACTTCATTACGTTTTAGCAACCCTATTAACTGACAAATTAAACTTGTTATCTAACGTTTTATACCTAATTTCTTAGAGAAACTTTCAATACCCAGAAAAATAAGTTGGAATATATGTTCCAATGAATATTTTTTTGGAAAACCATATTGTTTCTAAAATTCAGTTTATATAAGGTGATCCAATTGCCCAAGAATGACTTTTAAATAGAAGTTTTTTGTTGTTGTTGAGAATGCCAAATTTTAATCTTAGTGTGTATACATTCAATAGCATTATTTTCTCACCCTAAAAGGTCACTATTGTAGATCAATGAAATGAGTTGCATCTCACCGATTACTTTCCTGTCATCCTTATTTTATACTGACAAGCTTGTCTGAATTTCTTTTATGATCCCAACTCATTTATCTTGAATTAATTTTCTTATTGTTCCCTTTTCAAGAATTGCCATTTCTGTTTCTACAAAGAGATCCATTAATGTTTAATATTCAGTTTGCTAAAGTCTTTTCTTCTTTTTACTATTCTTAGAACAGCTAGTAACAGGCACACACTCTTCTTCTGAAACTGCATTTAAAGTCTAGTTCTTGGCTTCTAGTCATCTTGCTATTCTTATTCTTCTTTTCCCCCATGCTATCCTTTTTTTTTTCTGATTCTGAGGAACCTAACTGGAAATGTCACGCTGTAATTGACATTGACAGGTTACTAGGTTAGGCTTTATAATGGACTACAAAAGAGATGCATCATCTCTAATTCAACTGTTACTGCCTAATAACAAAGGAGAGTCATTGATTCTGCAGAGACAAAACACCAAGCACTCAGAAAAACCCAATTCACATAAAAAAATTAAAGCTGTATTATTGTTCAGTAAATCTTCGTTTTATTCTGCAACAAGACAGTATTTTACAGCTCCTTTGCAAACACTTTAATGAAATGATTTGTACATTGACAAATTAAGTAATTCTTCCTTTCCTATTTTATTTCTTGGCTTTCCTTTCCCTTGATTTCTTATTATATATTGTAATAAAATAATGAGCACATCTCGAGTTTATTGTTTTACTTCAACAATTCGTATAAAGATTTTAAAGTCAATCAGAAATTATTTCTTTAATACAAAATATTTCTCTCAACAATTTATCAATTATTTTCTTCATATGTCAAAAGTTTAAGTGCATCAAATATGCAGGCTGGTGTCTGATGGCGGCCTCCTTCCTCGTTCATAGATGGTGCTCTTTTTGAATTGCAGAGATTTAAAAGATACATACAACCATACACAAATACAGTTTCAGCCATACATATATATGATCCTATCCGTATTTAAATACATTCTTAGTAAAATACATATGCAAATGGGTGTATACAGATATACCCACATATATTTATCCAGATTTAACAACAAAGATAGGAATTCTGTTATACAAGGAATAATGTCTTGTCAAGGTAATAAACCCAGAAAGCTTTGCCTCCTCATAAGCAGAGAGGATTTCTTGATATTACAGGTTAAAGATAAACTCTCTTTCTCCAGAAGGAAAAATAGGTAGATATACTGGCTGTCGCTATATAAGCACTGAGTGGCATAACTTCAGAGTTCCTCTCTTGTGATGCAAACCCACTGCATGCACAGATATCTGGTTCTTGCTGTTTGAAGACTGGGGTTCAATAAATTTGTACTAAGAAGCTACTCTGGCTTGGTGTTTTTGGTGTGTATAATATGTGGTATGTTTCTCTGATCCAGCAGTCTGAAATCTCTCTCAATATATATGAAACATTGGCAGACTAATTTATTAGCTTGCAAGTAGAGAAAGACCTCAAACCCTTCATATTTTATTATTTCATATATAATACCTATAATATTCTATCCCCCAAAAAACAGAAGAATCTGTTCTCAAAAGAATATTACATCACTAATAAATGATGTCACACATCACTTTAAATAATATAGTTAAGTAATTAATTTATTTTTTGAGGCAGGGTTCTGCTATTTTTGCCCAGGCTAAGTTTGAACTCCTAGGCTCAAGTAATCCTCCTGCTTTAGCCTCCCAAGTAGCTGGGACTATAGGAATGCACCACTGCACCCAGTTTATAGTTTATATATAAACTTTTTCAAATCTTTTAAAGTATCCAGGTATGCATGGGTTTCATTTATGATAATATCCAAGAAACAAGCATCTATTCTGGTATAATAATCAATAAGCTGTAATGAAGTTAAAAAGTCATAACCTAGGATGATGATGATGCAAATATGCAGTGACTTCTACTACTGACTATTCAGAAGCAGGCCAAGCTGTATTATTAGAAACACAGTCCTTCACAAGACTGCCCTTACTAAAGACAATAGTTACAAATTTGAGGATTCTCAAGCTACCTTCATTTTTGAACACTGGCTACAAATCTGTAGGTAGCTGCAACAGTTTCAAGTTGAGTACTTTGTTAGAGTAATTCACAGGACTCAGAAAAGTGCTATACTTATGATTTTGATTTTATTATAGCAAAAATCACAAATAGCCAAAGGGAGAGACTCACAGGGAGAGGTCTGGGAGGGAGTCACCTGCAAAGCTTCCATCGTCCCCAGGGTCATTACCCACTTGGCACATCATTGTGTCAGTATGCAGAGTACTGTCAACTAGGGAAGCTCCTCTAAGTCTCAGTGTCCAGGGCTTCTACTGGGGTTTCATTTGTAGGCATGATTGATTGATTCAATGACCAAGTGATTAAAATCAATCACTAGCCTTTTTTCCCCCCCAAGATTAGGCTGACCCTCTAATTATATAGCTGGTCCTTCTGGTGGTCTGCCCTCATCCTGACTCATCTTGTTAGCATAAACTTTGTAGGGGACTCATCAGCAAAATAGTTTGAAGGACCCAGCATAAACAACAAAGGTACTTAAGATATTCCATGGATTTAGATGCTACCTTCTAGAAACTAGGAAAAAAGATCACCCAATTATTTTTGTTTACAGAGTGCATTTTACATTATATAAAATATTTTACATTTTAATAAGAAACATAGAAAAATGTTTTATAGTATATGTTTAATAAGTATTTTATTAAGAAATGCCAATATAATCTTCAACAGGTAAAGTTCTATAGCACTCTACTATTTATATCAATATATTATACAAAGAGTCAGATGTGGTCCTATCATAAGCAGAATATCAAAAACTGATTCATGTTTTAAAAAGTTTTTTCATTTGTGTTTGTAAGGCTAAGAGAATATCATTTGAAGTATCCAAACAAAAACAGTGTAACTGTCGTCATCTGAGATGGCAGATTAGATGAATTCAAAGTTACTTTTTCTATTCTAAGAATATATGATGTTGAATGTATGTGGTATATTGTTCCATGTGTAACATCCTTTCTGAAACTGTTTGCATCGCTGATGTCAAAATATACTCCTTTTTAGTTCCACTATTGCAATGAATGATACCAGTATCTGATCAGTTTCACGAATGTAGAAACCTAGGAATCACGCAAGACTCTCTCCCAACCACAATCCGTCAACTCCTTTGAGGTACACTCCAAAAAATAACTTCAGATTTTTCACATTTGTTCAGTGTTACTACCACTGACTTCAACTGAGATCTAATAGTTTCTGAGGTAGACTGCTAAACTGTTTCATTCGGAACTCCAAATGTGACTCAAATGTTAAGGCCACAAAGTAAGAAAATGCATAATTAACAAAAAGCTGCCAATCTTAAAAAAACAAAAGTATTACTCTAGTACTCATTTATTCAAGTACATAAATATTTATATAGTCAAGTGTCCAGCCCTAATAAATGTAACCTCAATAGTGCCCACAAGTACATTCGTAGCCAAACCATCTTTCTTTTATTCCTGTTTGTCCTTGATGGGGGCACTAAAGAAGAAAGTGTTTAGAGGAAAGCAGAAAGCATTGGGCAAGCTTCTTAACTAAGTCCAGAAGAGTTTAAATATCTCTTTTACCGATAAGCTTCATCTTCACATACTTCAGAATAATACAAGTATTCTGTTTTTTATGATGTACCATTTGGAGTAGCAAATTCCATTGACAATGACCTTAGGCAATGTGACTGCATAAACTTTATTAGGAAAAAAGTCCTCTAGGTGTATTTAAGCACTATCCTTTTATATTTGTTACTTAAAGGGAATATGTTATAAAATGTCTACCTGAAATATCTAAAGTGATCACGAAATTTGCCATGGCAGAACTTAATCCATCCCAGAAGTCATATGCTCTCGTCAAAGTTAAAATGATAATGTTGTATCCTTCTTTTGTCTCTTCAGTAAATGACACTGTTGGGAAAATTATTGTCCGTTTATGTCAAAGTCACTGAGGCAATAAAATGAACTTTATCATTCATATCTAACAAAGAGAGTCACTGAACTGTACTAAAATTAAATCTACATTTTATTTTGGGAATGGACAGAATATGAACCAAAACTGAGCTCCAGTAATTCCAATTTTGGGACAAAAAGTTACTTCTCTACTATTTTAGAAGTTTTGAAGGACAAACTTTAGATAGAAATTTCTAAAATAATGAATCAAATGAGTAATTGCTGGGAACTCTTACAAACATAAAATTCTATCTATTCAATGTGGTAACAAGTAAGGTTTGCAGTTTTTTCTTCCCTATTTTGGAAGTAATCAAACTCCCCAGGATAAAGACGACATTTCACAAACTCTCTTACTGTTAAGTGTGACCACTTTGTTAATTTTTGGCTAATAGGATAAAAAGAGAAGTGCCATGTGTCAGCTTCAAATTTCTTCACAAGACAGCTGATATGGGGGTTTTCCTCATTTAGTTTGTTCTTTCCTCACTCCTGCTGCCTTTATACAGTTGTGATGACAGATGCTGAAGTCCTAATTTACCCCACAGAGAAAACTGATGGAGTCTAGGTGTATCAGTGATGGAGTGAAAGGGACATAGGGACTCCAGGAGAAAGAGTTACCACACAAGCCCTGGTATGCACACCTTCAGACTTGATGTGAAACAGAAATATGTTCTTATCTCATTTATGACACTCTTATTTTGGTCCTCCAAGTAAAATCTAATACCACTAGAAACTGTGACATTTCCATGGAATAAAGATAGTCAGGGAAGCGCTACTCAAAGTGTGGTCTGCTATGAATTATTTGTTACAAGTCTTTGATAAGCTTAGTACAGAAACAGGCAATAAACATTTAGAAACTTCTTGAGGACCTGACAATGACATATTTATTGTTTTTTTAAGTGTTAATCTGCAATGGTTTGGATTATTGAGGGATCTTTATCACAGATAATTTGAGACTGCTTATGTAATGTTTATCTGTGTTATTATTTCCATTCATAAATAAAGGTTGCATGGATTGTGGGCTTTATCTAGAAAACCTAAAATGGCTAAACAGATGTAGAAAGTCATTCTGTGTCTGCTGTTTCTATTGACTCTGAAAAACAATCAGGGAACTCATTTTAGCTATTTTAAAAATTATATTTCTTGCATTAAAGCTATTCTGTAAACCTAACATGAGGCTCTCATATAAGATTCTAGAGACTCTAATAGAGATAATGACAGATTCTTTGCTGAAATACTGGTCCTGAGTTTTTTCCAAGTTAGTGACATGAGTAGATAGCGACAGGTCCAACCATGGACAAGTATCTACAGCAGAACAGGTTAACTCTGGCCAAGAAAACAGGTCAATATTAATGGCAGTTCTTGAATAACCTGGAAGGAGGGAGGGAGAGCAGGAAAGGGTAAAAGAGAGAGAGAGAGAAGAGAGACTGAAAGTTATTTTGCTTCCTATACCTCTTGTACACGTGTGGTAGTAGTAGGATGCTATATAGGAATAAGTTTATGGCCCAACAGTCAAGCTATTAAATAATTACATCATACTGTAGCAAAAAGTGAAATGAAACTTGAAGATAATAATCACTAGTCTTCCAAAATATATATTTGTAGAAATACAAATATTTCTCTCCCAAATAGCTTTTATGAAACAGAAAAGCAAGCAATGAGCATTTCACAAACAGAATTTTCTTATTTCGTGTCTTTATGTTTTTCTAGGCAATGTGCAATTCATTTCAGTTTTGTAGCTTTATTTATTGCTCAATTTTGTTTCTTATTTGCTATTGAAGATTACTTTATAAAGTCTATCAAATATTCAACTTAATGAGTACTTTGGCTTCTCTTTTTACTGCTGACCATGAACAATGCAGAAAGAAAAACAGAGAAACAGTTTTATTATTACCTACTGCCACTAAAAGATAAAGCATGGCTCTGTTATTGGGGGAATTGGATGTCTTTTCCAATCAGATATGAAGAGAATATAAATCTTGAGGGTAAACAGCATTTAAGAGAGAAGTGTAGATATAATTAAATTGCAATTCTCAAAATAAATAAAACAATAATGCCTTTACTATGAACAAAATAAAGACATCTTGAAACAGCAGTGATGTATAGCCAAGATATTTTCACAAGGAGTACAATTAAATTACATTTCATTAAAAAGTAATTAATACTCTAATTATTGGATGTGTCTTAAATAGATCACCTTTATTATATATTTACTTTATCCCAGGTACTACATAAAGTCATATGAAAGAGTAACAACCTCATTTCACAGATAGATGGGATCTGGTAACTATTTAATATGGCTTTCAAGAATAAACAATTTTATGTTAAAATAAAAGCAAAAGAAGAAAAATAGAACTAAATTAACATAAAATAATAAGTTACAACAATCAAATACAACAATAAGAAAATGTATTTTTAAAAACCAGAAATGAAAATTGCATTCTTCCCAGTATTAGATAGATGTTGAGTACTGGGATAGGTATCATTGGATTTAATTTTTTCTAATTGAAATGCAGCTATACTGTTGGCAGTCATTAACTTCAATAAACCTCTCAGACAACTATGATTTTTTTTTAAAAAAGAATTTTAGAAGTCTAAAAGAATAATCAGAGTTTCCTCATAAGAAACATTATGCCACTAAATAGTATTTTAACAAATGAAATGTTACTTACCTTCTTAAATACAAAACATCACAATGTGTAACGGGAATATTAAAATCGTTATCCCCTTTAAAGAGTACCCTTAAAAATATCAGGATGGCAAAATTAGAAATAAAAACATGAATTTAGAAAATCTATACTATTCAGAATGAAAAATTTGGAAAATCTCACTGTATCAAATCTGTAAATATTATGGTTGCTTTCATACAGACTATTGTTAGAGTTTAAAGAAGAAGATCATGCTTAATGCCTTAATAATTGAGAACAATCATCTTGACTTTTCTTCTTTGTATTGCAATAAAAAAGTGATTTGGACAGAAGAATGAAGACTGTAAAGAAATTAATTTGTATGTCAGTATTCAGTAATTAACAAGTGAATGTTAGAAGTCACTTTTCCCTGGAGAAGTTGAATGTGTTTACATTTTGTGGAAAAACCAAACTGAAATTTTTGGATTAGCTAAAATATTTTAGAGACAAAGTCCCCTCTTTCAAAAAGAGTAAAGACTCTACTAAGGTCTGTAGCCTACATCTTAAAGATAGTATCTGAGGTTTGAGCCTCACATTATCCTGTGTTCATATATTGAAATAGGAATAGTTTGGTTTTCTGATACTAGATATGAATGTCATAGTTCATTCTTGTCTTTGGAAATATGTCTTATCTACTCTAGTAAACCTTTCATTCAGAGAGGTAGTATAAAAAAACAAATAGCTGGACTTCATTGAGCCTACAAAAAAATAGATGAATTGTTTTGTACCTGTATGGGTGTAAATTTTTGCTTAAGAAATTCTCAATGTGTGGCAGTACTCAGTTTGAGACTTGCTTCTTTAATAACAACATAGCAAAATTATGGCATGTTAACATTCGCCTAACTCAAATTTGTATTTTGCTACCATTATTTACAAAACATATAAAGCCCAAGCATTGTACCCCATCAGATTAACAGGGCAGTTCTAAATAATCCAATTTGTAACTTTTGCTTGTTTTTTGATTCAGAGTTTTAACTAGAAAACAGTAAGATAGTTCTGCTGAGTATATAAAGAATGTTTAAATGTATGAGATAACTGGCCTTACTATATTTATCCTAGTTTTTATTTTCCTGCTTCCAACTCGGTACCAACCAGATGACAATGGAAAAAACAAAGTCTGCCAATATTTAAAGAGGTGTATGTGAGCCAATATGAGTGACCACAGCCTAGAGAAACATAGTTTCAAGAGGTTCTGAGAAAGTCTGCTGGGTTTGATTTTATACATTCCAGGCAAACAGGAATTGCAAGTAAAATCGTAAATACATGGGAGTTATTCATTGGTTTGGCCTGAAAAGATGGGACACGTCAAAGCAGGGGCTTATAAGCCATAGATGGGTTTAGGGTTATTTTGGTTAGCAACTGGTTACTCAGAGTTTCACTTTTTTAAAAAACTTGCAGTTAGCAGAAAGGAATGCTTAAGTTAAGATAAAGATATTTGTTATCTGTCATATGATGCCATGCCAGAGTCAAGTTGGGAAAGGAAGCCACAATATGTTGAGTAAAAAGAAGACCTGTTCAACCATATTTTATGGCTTGTAGGCATGACTTTCCCCAACCCCTTTAAATAAAATTGAGCAAGAAAAAGTTTAGATTTCAGTCCTGACATCAAAAGCAAAATATTTTCCCCAAACCAATCACAAAGTATGTATCACCTCTAGATAGTTTACTTCCAGCTTCCTGATATGGTTTTGCTGTGTTCCCACCAAAATCGCTTCTTGAATTGTAGTTCCCCACGTGTCATGGGAGGGACCCAGTGGGAAGTGATTGAATCATGGAGGTGCTTACTGTCATGCTGTTCTCATGATAATGAGGGTAAGATCTGATGATTTTATAAGGGGCTCATTCTAAAATAATAAAGCTGTTTTTGTGTGTGTGCATGTGTGTAGCTATCGGGTATTTGAAGTTTACAAAGTAGTGCAAACAAGCTTAAAGATGGGACAGATTGGGAGGCCATGAGGGAACCGATCACTAGAGGTCAGGAGTTTAAGACCAGGCTAGCCAACATAGTGAAACCCCATCTCTACTAAAAATATAAAAATAAATGTTACACCTTTATTACCTATTATTATACCTTTTGCTCAAACTAAGTTGACTTTATGGAGTCAGTAGTTATAAAGCCCACTTGATAAAACTGGTCTGGTATCTGCTTTTTAGGGTTCCCATTCTTGTACATGAGTAAGTAAGTTTACTATCTGGTGGGACGGGGAACCTAGAGAAGAAAGGTAATCACCCAAATTCAAAGGAACTACAGAATAAATCTGATGCCAAGTTCTTGGTTTGGCTTCCCAGCCTCCAGAGAATTTTTTAAAATCTAATCTTAGATTTGTAATAAGAACTTCCAGCAAAGCAAATTTATGTAGGGTTGTATGGAAAATTATTATAATTGCTATATCCATCTATGAAAGTATTTCTGCCAAATCAAAATGTGGCCAACTTTATTTTATAGTCAAAAATAATCTTTCTTCATGATTATATTTATAAAAATGGGGGAGGGCCTATAGATAAAAATTTTGTTTCTGTGGAAAGAGTGCATTCTCTAACAAATCCCTCCAGGTGGTCAGGTCCTGTCCTCTGTCTTTTGTTTTTGAGATGGAGTCTAATTCTGTTGCTCAGGCTGGAGTGTAGTAGCACAATCTCAGCTCACTGCAACCTCTGCCTCCCCGGTTCAAGTGATTCTCTTGCTTCAGCCTCCCCAGTAGCTGGGATTACAGGTGCCCACCACCATGCCTGGCAAATCTTTGTATTCTTAGTAAAGATGTTTCACTATGTTGGCCAGGCTGGTCTCAAACTCCTGACCTTAAGTGATCTGCCTGCCTCAGTCTCCCGACCAGTCCCTTGTCTTAAAGCTTGTTTGTATAATTTGTAAATTTCAGATACACAACAGCTATGCAAAAAAGATTTGATTTCTATCCTGCGGGATACCAGTTTTGCTAACTGCTTGAAAATTTCACTGAACCTTGTTCCCTTGCCCAAAATTTAAAATTACTCCTGTTTCCTTCAATACCTGGTTAAAACTTACCAAATCAGTTTCCAGCTCTTTTTTTCTCTCTCCCACCTGACTTAGTGTAATTAAGAACTGAAATTTGATTCCCCAGCTCCCTTTCTGGACTCTAGTTTGTCTTGCAGCCGGTGGTTTGCACCGGGACATGAACCCTTACGGGCTAAGTCTTGACAACTTGTTAAAAACCTCAAAATGTTCATTATTGCACCAGATCTTGCCTGGGTAGGTTTCTCCCTAGGTAAGCCTCTATCTTGGCCACTAAGAAAGTATTGCAAAATACTCACAGCATGCATTTCCTTATACAAGACGTAACCAAGATTATGTACAATATTGCTAGGGGCAATGGAATTCTAGCTCTAGACCTTTAAGACCCCTAAAGGACCATGCTGTATATAACTCACTGATTCTGGCCTCCATAAGGGTGTCTTTGCAGTGGTCAGGAACAACTGCTGTAGATTTTTTTTTCTGTAACTTTTCTGATATCTTTATTATAGCCAATCACATTTAAATTGCCAGTGAAGAAATTCCAGAATTATCTACAGTTATTTTGTCCTTCCTAGCTGAAGATTTTTCTACACTGAGTCTTAGAATTCGATGGACTGGTAGCCCCTTGGGACACAATTAGTGGCTTTTAACTTTACTCCAAATACACACACACACGCACACACACACACAGTTTTAGGCATCCCTTTTTAAGATGCCTGATCACTAGGAATCTAAAGAAATTGATGTCTGCCACCACTTCTTAACAGAGGGCTTAAATGTTTTCACAGAAACAGTGCCAACAAGAATCTTGGAGAGGATATTTCTTAGGTTCCCTAGATCCTGATTTATTCTACTCAGGAAATTTAGGATTGCCTCTGAATGGTTCAGTGACGAATGATACTAATTTTGAGTAAATGGGGGACTGATTATGTTGAACATTGTCTGAGCCCTATCTTCCTGGAATGCATGTTGAGAAACACTCTTCTCTCCTTTTGTGTTGTGAGAAATGGCTAACTGTAAAAGGTTGCCCAACTCTGACATTCTGAAAATTAAGTTTCTCCATTCTTAAAATCAGACTCACTGTCATCTTTCTTCATGACTCCCTTGTTTACTTGACCCTATGAGACCCTACAATTTCTCCCTGCAACCTGAATAAAATCATCTCTGTAATTATACAATGAATTTTGTGCTTCACAAGACCTTTTATTAATAAAGTTAATAGAACTTGGTAATGAATTTTGGTAAATGATTAGATATTGGCTAATATTAATAACCAAATATAAGAGAGATATATCTTTAAATATTAATACCTTTATTGTACTTTTTAACAATTTGCTTTTATTGTTTTAGGAAAATGTTTTTTCCCTTTTATGAACCATCAACAATTACCTTTTCTCTGACCTTACTTCAAATAACCTTGCTCTCATAATGCATAAAATTACTTGAGGATGTAGTTATTTGCTTCTTTTATGTTTAATACTAATTTTCCTAATTCAAACTTGATATTAATGTTAATCTGGGCTCTGTTAATACACATGTGTTTCTCAGGAAAATACCATGGCTTGTCTTACAATGGCTGTCTAGCAGTAAACAAACTCTTGCCGTATGACATCCTTTTGAAACAGGTCAGGGTCACTGGTCTCATTGTCTAAGTTTGTTATTCAAGCTTATAGTATCATGGCCAAGAGAATTAAGGAGGATGGACACAAAGGGTGAGGTCAGAATGAAAGTTTAATAAAGGAAAGAAGAAAGCTCTCTGTAGCAGAGAGGGGAGCCCAGGTGGGTTGCTGTTTTTACAGTTTAATTCAAAAGCTTTTATAAAAAACTCCTCTCATCTCTGTGGCTGTTTGAATAATTTCTCTTATCTGGAAAGCTGTCAGCATGACTCCCCGTTACCTATGTAGTTGTGGGTATGTCTCTAGGCAGGCACAAAGCACGGCTTCTCTTGTTTGTATAACTGTGGGTTTGTTCTCGGTGAACCCCCTCCTCCCTGTCTAAGTTTCCGCAGAGCCCACTGTGCATATGGCTGAAAAGGGGAGGAAGCTATTTCCTGGGAGCTCACTAAACACACAAGAGCAAAAGGCTTCTGTGCTAGACCTTGCCTGCTTATCTGTGCAGGTGCAGCCTGGCTTTTCTCCAGGCTGCTCTATTTTTGCCTGTAGCTGTGATTTTTTTAGGCAAGCTACTTCTCGGAGCCTTAAATGTTTACCTGATTTTTCCTTTGCTTCTTCCTCACTTTGAGTTTCTCTTTCAGCTCATAACTTGCCATAAAGAGTTATTGTTACATTTCTAAGGGCCTTTTGTATTTAATTTTTCTTTTGTTTGATTTTATGTATTTTTTCAAGTGTTTGCTAAGGGCTATACACTGAACTGTAGGCGCCAAGGGCAACTTTTCCTTCAGTCTCTGACCGTTTGCTGAACATCAACTCACAAAGGTCAGGTTAATAGAAGAAAAGGCATACACACTTATTTGATCATAGTGACACAGAAGCCTTCAGAATGAAGACTCAAAGATACAGGGGAAACCGTCCATTTTTATGCTAAGGTTAAACAAATAATGAACAGCCACATAGAAATATTACTGGGGGACAAGGGTGTAATCTAATGCTAAAAGGCTGAGTAGTGAAACACAACAAGGTCTGTTTGTTTAGATTTCTCATGGCCTCTGTGTGCCATATTCCTTCCTTTTGGGTATAGAGCAAGGCCCTCTCTGGTTTGAGGTTTTCATGACCTACAATCTAATAAGTTAGGCCAGACCATTTCTTTCTTTTTTCTCTTTTAATTTCAACTTTTCTAGTTTTTATAGATGAGGTTTCACTCTGTCACCCCGGCTGGAGCTCAGTGGGCTTAAGGGACTCTCCTACCTCAGCCTCCCAAGTATCTGAGACAACAGGCATGCACCACCATGCCTAATTTTAATTTTTTTTTCTTTTGGTAGAGAAAGGGTCTTACCATATTGCCCAGGCTAGTCTTGAACTGAGCTCAAGCAATTTTCCTCTCTCTGCCTCCCTAAATACTGGGATTACAGACCTGAGCCACCATGGCCAACTTTTACTTAGAAAGGTGGGGGAAAGTAAAAATAATATTTTTAGGTTTAATGACTGGCTTTAGGGGAAAGGGGTTCTGGTTCCTATGATCCGTCTTGGATAAGAGGGCTCGTAGTTATCTTGGTGAGCCCTGCGGGAGAATGAGAGGCCAGACAGGAGGGCAGGAGAAGGTCAGAGAGAACTGCTGAGGCCTTTATTTTGAGGTGCCGTTTTCTGAGACACTGAAGGGCTAAGCAGTTTAAATAATTTTTACAATTAACCCTATCAGTGTATTCACAGATGATTTTGATGATTAAACCTCTTGAAGGAAACTCAGAAACAAAAAGTTTCTAATGTTCTATGTCTGGAAAAAGGCAGAACCTAGACACAAGGTTCACATAATAGGGGCTGCTGATGTCTTAGGTTTTGGAAAAAATCGGCATCATTTTACATATTTAAATGTTAAAATATGATACTTATTTTACTCTGAAATCACCTTAGCTTTTCTTTTGCTATATTCTTTGTGTGATCTGAAATCAAATTATAATTTTTTAGCTGCTGAGAATACTTTCTGAATATATAAGAAAATGTTTTGTTGAAATATGTATTATGGAACTTGCTTCAAATATAAGAAATGTATTAACTGGCTGGAGATTCATCCAGTAATTACTACTATTTGAATTTTGATCTAGAGTTTACAGTTACAATGAAAAGAAAAGTCGATCAATTGGTGCATATAGTGTTTCTTTTTCTGAAGGACTTACAGAAAAAAGGCACACTAAATTTTTCCAAATATAAGTTACTTAGCACTGTAGACATAAAAATTCAATAACACTAAATGTTCTGTATTTCCTAGGCTGTATTAATCAGGGTTCTCCAGAGAAACAAAACCAGTTTCTGCTTCTAGATATTTTCGGGTTTCTAAACAGAGCCAATTTCTCTCTCTCTCTCTGTCTCTCGCTTAAAAAAAAATATATATATATATATAGATTCATATGATTCAAAAATACATATATTTCATTGATTCCTATGTATTATATGGGGAGCTTTGTTATATGAATTAGCTCATGAGATTACAGAGGCCTAAAAGTCCCTTGATCAGCCGTCTTGAATCTGGAGAGCCAGGGGAATGTGTGGTGTAAATCCCAGTCAAAACCTGAAGGCCTGAGAACCCAGAAAGCCAATATTTGAGGCTAAGAGATAACGAATGTCTCAGCTTAAGCAGAGAAAGCAAATTTGCTCTTTCTCTACCTTTTTGTTCTATTCGGGACCTCAGTGGATTTGAAGATGGCCACCTGTGTTGGTGAGGGCAATCTCCTTTACTCAGCCTACACACTCAAGAGCCAATCTCTTCCAGAAACACTGCACAATCACACCCAGAAATAATGTTTTACTAGCTCTCTGGGCATCCTTTGATTCATTCATACTGATGTATAAAATTAACCCTCAAAGAGCACTTCATTAGAAAAGAATTTGGGATTTATTTCTGAGCTCCTGACCTAGCAGAAATACCTTCCTCCTACCAAGGTTTGGTGGTGTTAGGCTTCCACAGGTGAAGGGAAAGTTAGAGAAAAATATATGTAATTGCTTTCTACTTCTTTATCCAACCTACCTCATATGTCTCCTCCAAGCCTTTCTATTCTTACAAATGAGACTTTCCTTGGTAAATTCTTCTTCATCTCACGAAGTAATTTGATGTTCTCTCATCAACCTCTTTTATATCTGGCACTTAAATCCACCACAGAACTTACACAGGCTACAGAAATTATTTGCCTACATATGTTTTTCTTCTCACTATTATCCTTGATGTAAAGAATGACACCTTTAAGATTATGCCTCCAACACCGATTTGGATTCCTGGCATTATAGAAAGAATTCAGTGAATATTTGCCAGAAAAAATATGTTGCATTATGAATATATTGCATTTATCTTTATTCTGTAAATAATACAGATTTAGTTGTTTATTTTAATATGCCTCTGTAATTCCTACATGCTTATACAATTTCAAGCCAATTGAGGAATTGAAGGTTTTTTCCTGAAGATTTCTGAATTGTTATGATAGATATTCTGTGTACTAACATATGAATAGTAGCATTAGACAAATGAAGTTTTTTGATTACTAATATCTTTTACAACCAGAGATCTGATTAATTCAGATTGTAAATGTTACCTATCTAAGAATGTGAAGCGTTTATTAAAGAAATGTAGTTATATAAGCTAAACTGCTGAAGAGGAGACGCATAGGAAATTAACCACCAAAACAGAAGCATTTTGTTGACCTCTAAATCTACTCATCTGTTTCTATTCTTCCTTATAATACTTAGGGGCTATTGACTTCTTAGGTTTTAGAAAAACTAACATCACATCACATATTTAGATGTTAAAAATAAGACACCTCTTTGACTCTGAAATCATCTTAGCTTTTCTTTTGCTACATTATTTGGCATTGTTTTGTTAGTTCAATTCAGTAGTCAAGCTTTTAGTCTCCATGGTTACTTTCGCAAATGTAATTTGGTGAGAAGATCAGAGTAAAATCAATCAAAGCAGTGCTTGGACGTGCAATTTAACCATTCTTCTGAAGGTGGACATTTCATGGACTATTTTCTAAAGTCCTTTAGGCACTCAATTTTTTAACTGACACCAAATTAGCTTTCACATAATTTCCTTTTTCAAATATTTAAATTAAAAATGAATGCCTAATAAGTATCTTTTATATGCATTGTCTGATTATGTCATTTATGTAAGCTAATTATTGCATATCATTTATATCTGGCATTAGAAGTGAGGAATAGGAAAAGGTTTTGGAACATTTGTAAAAATAGGCATTCAAACGTATTATTTTTAAAAGGATATAATTTGTATCTGTGTTCATAGGGGATATGACTTGTAAAACTTGAAAACAGTCTAAGCTCAACTTTCTAAATGACAGCTAAGCGGAAATTGATATTTAAAATTATATTCACCTATCTTAACTAACAAAGATGATCTGCCTTAAGATGGGGATAATGTGATAGAATAGAAATATACTATTTTTTTGCTAATATATCAAGTTATAATTAATGTAGCACTATTTACATACAATTAAGTACATTATACATTTTACTATACGTAATCTGATATCCAAAAATAAGCATAATAGTTTAAACTAATATGAAGCATTTTTCTCATAATTATATTAGAAAAATAGATTGACAGACACATACCATGAAATCCAATTTTTAGTTCTACAAAGGGTAGAGTGTATCTCTGAAAAAAAAAAAAACCAGTATTTTAAATAGGGAGATAATGAATTAACAATACATGTAAGAGAACTTCACAGATATTAAATATATTACGTTTTTGAGTGGGTGTGTTATGCGTTGAGAAAAAGCATAGCAGTTTCTATTTTATCCTGAAAGAATCAACCTTTTAAGAACTTATATGAACAAACAATATTTTTCTGAAGTTTGCAAGTAGAACTTTCAAAGTCTTAGTGTAAATCTAGGAAACATAGATAATCTGTTTTAGGGGAAACCTTGATTAATATGTACTTAGGTAAATTTAAGTACCTTAAAATTTCTTTAAAAGTCCCGTTTACAGCTTATTTTAACTCTTTCAGACCTTTTAATCTATATTCGTAAATGTAACATACTTTTAAGCTTTTGAAATACTTATCCTAAGACAGAAAACTTCAAAACTTTAGTCAACTATAAAGCTACAACGTATTAAAATCATATATTAAATGATCAGTTTTTTAATATTCAAAATTATTTATAAATAGTCATTTTTAACTTTTCTGCATAAAATTTAAAATTTACTTTCTACTTTCTAAATGAGAATTTTAGGTCAATTTTGATTGAACTTCTAACATCACATTCTGTTGATATAATCATTTTAAATATAATCCCTCAGCTTAATATGAAACTGTTGGTGCTGTGAGTTTGATTTGCTTCATTATCTATATATCAATCATAAATCAAAAACACAAGTTCTTCACTAGACAGGAAAGTAGGTTTGCCCTTCTATGCAAGCTGGATGTTAATTCTCACATAAACTGAACTTAGTCTCTCAATAACTGAAGTTGGGGAGAGGCACCGATAGATAAAAGTTAGAGATTTGACTGTGAGACCAAGCCTACTTCTGCCATCTCCAGTCTCAAAAGGCTAAAAGAGACAGTAAAACAATGGTTGTAGTAGGAGCATAAAATCCACCTTTTTTTTTTTGAGACGGAGTTTTGCTCTTGTTGCCCAGGCTGGAGTGCAGTGGCATGATCTTGGCTTATTGTAACCTCCACCTCCTGGGTTCAAGCAATTCTCCTGTCTCAGCCTCCTGAGTATCTGGGATTACAGGCACATACCACCATGCCCTGCTAATTTTATATTTTTAGTAGAAATGGGGTTTCTCCATGTTGGTCAGGCTGGTCTTGAACTCCCAACCTCAGGCGATCTGCCCGCTTCAGCCTCCCAAAGTACTGGGATTACAGGTGTAAGCCACTGTGCCTGGTCTAAAATCTGCTTTTTATTGCATCTGCCTTTTTAGAAATTATAGCTTTTTGGACCTATAACTTTCTGCTTATCATATATCCCATTTTACCTAGCTAATTACTGTTTCTCTGCTGGGGTTTGAAAGAAATCCAAGCAGTCCTCTTCTTTCCCATCTATTTTAAGAACCAATTAAAAAATAAAGAGAGAAAAGCAGTTAAGAACGAACACATTAATTTTATTCCTGATAAAGTTGACGCTGAGGTGCATAAATTACATAAGAGCTAAGCGGGGTTGCCAACGCTTCATGTGATGCTTTCATTGAGAAAAACCGGAAACTAAATAGAGTTTGCAGAGAAATAATTACTGAAATTTGTGTTTCTCAAAGTTTAATCAGCCACATTAGGGTATCTGTTAAAAAAACAAGATCTCATGTAATAGCTCGATTGGGCCTCGAGATACAGCATTCCTAACAAGTTCCCAGGAGTTTGATCAGTAAGGTCCTAGGCTGGACATTAGGACGCCTTTTCTGTAAAGGGCCAGACAGTAGTAAATATTTTAGACTTTATGGGCCGTGGTGGTCTCTGTTGCACTTCTTCAATTCTGCTAGTGTAGCTCAAAAGTAACCACAGACAATGCAATGTAAAGAAGTAGGAATGACCGTGTTTAAATAATGCTTCACAGATAAAAATATTTGAATTTCAAACAATTTTCATGTGTCATAGGATATCGTTTTGATATTTTTTGTTAACTATTAAAGTGGTGAATACCCATTCTTAGCTCATAGGCCATAAGATAACATGCACCAGGATTTGACCTGTGCCCCTGTATTGCAAACCCCCAACCTAGATTTTTGTCTTACCATGGCCTTAGTAGAGGCAGATAGAGAAAAAGAGCAAATCTGCCAAAGCTTTAATAGAGAAACAACTGGAAATATAGAGTAACGTGGACTGTAAGAAAAAATACAAATTAAAAATCAGAGGCTTAATTCTCCCTGTTAAGAGTAAGAGAAAAAATGTTCCATCCCTTACTTTTTCTCAGAGTTTTTACTTTCAAAAATGTCAAATTCTAAGTAATTTTCTTCTCATTGCAATATATAAAAATCCTTTCAAAATCTTGATAGCCCTCTGGTGAGCTTTGTAATCTAGGAATGTTCAAAGACCTGTGAGTCATTTCTTTGAAATGGAAGACATAAGGAAGACAACATCCTTAGTTCCCACTTTCTTTGGGAGGTTAGGAGACTTAATTTCCCTGAGCACATTGCTCCAAATTGCCAAGTTACCTGCTGTCATAAAGTTTTGAAAAGTTTGCTTTTCTTCTGTGTAAACCTAATTAGCTAACACAGATGCTCACTCCAACTACCTACCAGATAAACCTAGGATGAATTATATGTTACAAATGGTGTTGTCAAGTCTTACTTGAAGACTTGTATTATCTTGAAAAAATGTGTGTAGTAGATTGTATCTAGTTGGCTAGATACAGTGGTAAGATTTCTTTCTCTTTTTGCAGTGTCTTAGTGATTGCCTGTGATGTGCACCCCATTTTGGTTTGATGCTCATTTAATAATAAAATAGTTTTATTATTAAATAAATGTTGTTTAACAGTAAGCTAATAAATTTTAGTTTTTTATTAAATATTACTATTTTATTATTAAATAATAGTATATGCAACTTTATTATTAAATAAGAGTCTATGCAACTTTATTAATTTTTTCCTACAAAGGCATAACTTTCTCTTATAAATATTTCACTATTACTCTGAGATAATATTTCAAAGGCCTAAAATAATAGTCTATGCAACTTTTATTATTAAATAATAGTCTACACAACTTTATTAATTTTTTCCTACACAGACATAACTTTCTCTTATAAATATTCAACTATTACTCTGAGATAATGTTTTGAAAGGCCTAAAATTGTGCCATCTTAGGAACTGCAGCTGCATCATTTGTAAAACTAGTATCTTGGGATTAGTCAAATTGTGTTTATATATTTTGCTCTATGTTTCTAGAATTTGATAGTCACAATAATTAGATACTTCACATATACACAGATATTAATTGAAACTACATTCACAGATCATGGACTTGGATATAGTTAAAGCATTTTAAATTTATCATTTTATATTATGACTTGATAATTGAAAAAGTTATTGACAATTCCATGTATCGTACTTGGAAAGATATAAAATACCTATATATTCAGAATATATGAAAATACATTGTGAACCTGTAATCATTTAAAAAATCTTTTCATTTATTCAGAACAGGTATTGAGTCCTATATGTGCCAGGCCCTGTGCACAGCACACATTGCTATATCCAAGAGGATCACAGATGTCAGAGAAGACAAGCTAATACATGTATGATTACATCACACTTCAGTAATGTTGGGAAAATCATTTCTAGGATAGTATGGGAACACATGTGAGGGGCATCTCGCTTAATTTTGTGGATGTTAGGTCTGAATCCTTAAAAATGATGTTAATAGAGTACTTCTTTTGTATGTTCCTAGTAACGTGAAGAGAGGTTTTTCCCTAGACACTCCTGGTCTAGGGAAATACCCTTCTAAAATTCATTATCCTCCTAAATGATAGTAAAATCAAAAAGTTATTGTCAGATACTTCTTTGGCTTATTGACTTCTGCATCCTTAGGACATCTTAGAGAGCCTTGTGAATGGAAGATGATTTTTAAAAATAAATTATACATAAGAAGGAGAGCATGGGTGACATGTTATAGCGGTTTGAAAACAAAGCTAATTCAATGGAAGGAGAAACTTAAATCCAAAATGTCCTTAAAAGCATAAACCCTCTGAAAATTTACAAAAATTTCAAGGAAGATATGGAAATACCTAGATCAGTCTGGATCGGTGTGATCTGAGTCTTGCAAAACAAGATTTTTCAGTAGGTAGATAGATGATAGATATGTAGGTAGGTAGGTAGGCAGATAAGCTCAGCATATCCCATATAAATTGATAGAAATTTGAAGTCCAGTAGAAACTTCACATATAGTAGAAAGGCCACATATTGGCATATATTAGAGAGAGAGTGGGAAAATAGCATAGAAGAGACAATAATGCAGGCAGTCTGCAGTGAAACAGCAGTGACAGAATCTGCTTATAATACAGCAGGGGTAAGGTGGTAGAAACTAAGGCTGAAACTAAGGCTGAGAAGAGGCAACAAGGAAGTTTAGAGATGTAAGACATGTTGCTCTCATTATCTATAAGGATAAAATCTGAAGCGGTCTCCTGAGATAAAACATGGGAATATGAAATTAATTTGTTAACAAAGATGGAATGGTCTTTTTAAAGGTATTTAACACTTATGGATTCATTCCTTACTGGGAAAGTTTTACAATTTATAATGTCACAATTAATGAAAAATAAGTTTAACTTTCTCAATGTACAATTGCCATCACAGATTACCTGACAAAACAAATACTCAACAGTAGAAGTGTTTCTTAACACCAGTAGTAAAACATCTTTTAACTTGATCATTTCTCATTAATTTCTCTTTAAGTGTGGAATATTTCCCACAATTATTATGATGGTTTAAAGAGACTAGTAAGCAGAAGATGCAATAATGTTAACTCTCAAACTCAGAAATACGTGCATCAAAGGACACAATCAACAGCCTGAAACGGCAGCTTACAGAATGGAAGAAAGTATTTGCAATGTGAGAAGAGATTAATATTTAGAATATACAAAGAATTCCTATAATTCCACAATGACAGCAAAAAAGAAAAATAAATAACTCAGTTAAAAATTGGGCAAAAAGTTATGTATGTGGCTTGCCAATTATCCCAGCACTATTTGTTGAATAGGGTGTCCTTTCCCCACTTTCTATTTTTGTTTGCTTTGTCAAAGTTCAGTTGGCTGTAAGTATTTGGCTATATTTCTGGGTTCTTCTGTTCTGTTCTATTGGTCTGTGTGCCTATTTTTATACCAATACCATGTTGTTTTGGTGACTATGACCTTACTGTTTGAAGTCAGGTAATGTTATCCCTCCAAATTTGTTCTTTTTTGCTTAGTCTTGTTTTGGCTATATAGGCTCTTTTTTTGGTTCCATGTGAATTTTAGGATTGTCTTTTCTAATTCTTTGAGGAATGATGATGGTATTTTGATGAGAATTGCTTTTAATTTGTAGATTGCTTTTGACAGTGTGGTCATTTTCACAACATTTATTCTACCCATCCATGAGTATAGGATGTGTTTCCATTTGTTCACATCATCTATGATTTCTTTCAAAGGTGTTTTGTATTTTCCTTGTAGGGATATTTTACCTCCTTAGTTTGGTATATTCCTAAGTATTTTTTACAGCTATTGTAAAAAAGTTTGAGTTATTGTTTTGATTCATAGCTTAGTCACTGTTGATGTAAAGAAGAGCTACTGATTTGTGTACATTAATTTTATGTACTGTGACTTTACTGAATTTATCAATCAGTTGTAGCAGCGTTTTGGAGGCATCTTCAGGGTTTTGAAGGTATATAGTCATATCATCAGCAAACAGCAATAGTTTGACTTCCTCTTTAACCATTTAGATGCCCTTAATTTCATTCTATTTTCTGATTGCTTAGGCTAGAAATTCCAGTAATAAGTTGATAGAAGTGGTGAGAGTAGGCATCCTTGTCTTCTTCCAGTTTTCAGAAGGAATGCTTTCAACTTTTCTCTGTTCAGAATTGCATTGTCTGTGGGTTTGTCGTAGATGGCTTTTTTCACATTAAGTCCTTTGTATACTGATTTTGCTGAGAGTTTTAATCATAAAGGGATGCTGAGTTTTGTCAAATGGTTTTTCTGCATCTATTGAGATGATCATGTGATTTTTGGTTTTTATTCGGTTTATGTGGTGTATCATATTTATTGACTGGCAAATGCAACAAAACAATGATAAATAAGTGGGACTTAATTAAAACAAAGACGTTTCTACACAGCGCAAGAAACAAGGAGCACAGTAAACAGACAACCCACAGAGTGGGAGAAGGTCTTCACAATTTGTACATCTGACAATGGACTAATATCCAGAATCTACAAGGAACTCAAACAAATTAGCAAGGAAAAAACATGAATGATCCCATCAAAAAATGGGCTAAGGACATGAATAGACAATTCGCGTAAGAATATATACAAATGGCCACCAAACATATGAAAAAATGCTCAACATCAATAATGATCAGGGCAATGCAAATCAAAACCACCTTACTCCTGCAAGAATAGCTATAATAAAAAGAATAATGGATGTTTTCAGGGATGCTGTGAAATGGATGTTTTCGGGGATGCTGTGAAAAGGGAACACTGTTATACTGCTGATGGAAATTTAAACTAGTACAACCACGATGGAGAACAGAGTGGATATTCCTTAAAGAACTCAAAGTAGAACTACCATTTGATCCAGCAATCTCACTACTGGGTATCTACCCAGAGGAAAAGAAGTCATTATACTATAAAAGATTCTTGCATGCATGTTTATAGCAGCACAATTAGCAATTGCAAAAATATAGAACCAGCCCAAATGCCCATCAATCAATTAGTGGGTAAAAAATTTATATATATACACACACACCATGGAACACTATTAAGCCATCAAAAAGAATGAAATAATATCATTTGCAGCAACCTGGATGGAATTGGAGACCATTATTCTAAGTGAAGTAACTCATTAATGGAAAACCAAACATCATACGTTCTCACTCATAAGTGGGAGTTAAGCTATGAGGATACAAAGGCATAAGAATAATACATTGGACTTTGGGGAATTGGGGGAAAGGATGGGAGGGGGTTGAGGGATAAAATACTACACATTGGGTACAGTGCATACCATCTGGGTGGTGGGTGCACCAAAATCTCACAAATCACCACTGAGGAACTTACTCATTAACCAAACACCACCTATTCCCCTAAAACCTGTGAAAATAAATAGAAGAATAAAAATAAAAAAATAAAAAAAATGGGCAAAGGACTTGAACAGACATTTCTCCAAAGATTATTTACAAATAGCCAGCAAGCAATGATTGGAAAAATGAAAATTAAAATCATAAGGCAATAGCTATCATCTTATACCCATTATGAAGACTACTTTCAGCAAAGGAAAAAAGTATTGACAAGGATATTCTGCACATTTTTAGTGGGCATGTAAAATGGTATGGCCACTATGGAAAACAGTATGGCATTACCTAAGAAAAAAACAAAAATAATTTGAATTACCACATGACTCAGCAATTCCACTTTGGTTATATATAGTTAATTAAAAGCAGGATCATAAAGAGATATTTGCACACCAGTATTTGTAGCAGCATTATTCACAAAGTAAAAAAGTGAAAGCAACCAGTGTCCATGCATAGATGAATAAATTTAAAAATATGGTATACATATCTAGTGGAATTTTGCTCAGCCTTAAAACAGGACATTCTATCATATGCTAAAACATAGATGAACTTTGAGGCATTATGTGAAGTAAAATACAGTGGTCACAAAAATTACTGTATAGTTCCAGTTACATGTGATCTCTACAGTAATCAAATTCATAGTAACAAAAAGTAGAATGTTGTTGCCAGGGGCTGGAGGAAGAGGAAGATAGGGAATTGTTTAGTGAGCATAGAGGTTCAATTTTGCAAATCAGTTGGTTGCACAAAAATATGGATATGCTTAAAACTACTGAATGGTACACTTGGAAATACTGAAGACCATAAATTTTATGTTACACATTTTATACTACAATGTAAAAATAATCATTGATATTACCTTTCCATTACCATTACCTTACCTTACCATTCTGTAGCTATAATGGCATCATTTTTCGGAAATAAACTGTGTCTAATGAATTTGACCGTGTGTTCATTTTGAGAAAATTCAGATTTCCTAATGTTTCCTTGAGACAAACTCTTTCTTAATATTCTCCTTGGTTGTTAGATTTCAAATATTTTTGGCTACCCAACAATAAAAGTCAATTCCAGAGTTTTCATTGATTTAAAAAACAACAGAAGTTTTTTTGGCCTCTTCTAGCTCCTACAATATTCTCAGCACTCTTATTAAGGAATGTATGTTTTCTGGGCACTAATAACCATCTCAAGTGGATGAATACAGAAGAAATTATAATTAAAATTATATTGGGTGTCAGCCTAATATATTTTTATGGAGATACATACTTCTTTAAACTTGAAAAGTCAGGCAATTTTATTGAAAGTCTCTGAAAGTATACCTTGTTCACTTTAGCCTTACATTTGATTTAAAATTTATTAAAAAATACAGAGATAAATGCAAATTTTTGATCATTTATTAACTGTATTTAAAATTTACATGGATCTATTTATTAAGGACATTGTGTAATGTTTCCAGTTTATGTTTTAAACAGTTACAAACATTTGGGTTAAAATAATGTACAGATCAATGTAAGAAGTTTGAAAAATGGAGGATGAGAATTTGAAGTCTGCTTTCCTTCTAGCAATAATCAGAAACACTCCAACTTAATGGATCATATATTTTTCTCTTGGAATTCTAAGTTTAAGAACAAAATTCTAAAGGACTTCTTGGAATTCTAAATTTAAGAACAAAATTCTAAAGGACTTCAACATGCAATGGATATATATTTATAACATTCAGAATAACTAGCTTCCATGCTTACACTGAACTCAACATAAGGCAAAAGCCCAATAATTCTACTGAATCTTTGGCTCAGTGTGTAAAAAAGCAAAGCAACATGGCAAGGCTAATGAAAACAATCCTTTGTGTTTGCCAGTTTCAGATTGCCAATATGGTTGCAATAAAATTCAACCATTATCTGATAAGATATGCAGCTTTTATTAGCAGGACAGTTTTCTGAATGCAAGAAACAAGCATGAATCAGTTTCTCTAATTGTTCTCATAGCTTAGGAAAATGAGGCAGAAGCAGGTTTGTTTTAATAAAGCATAATTCTGCTTCCTGGTATGACCACATATGATTAGAAAAACAGTAAACCAATCAGATTCTATCAGATGAAATATTCTGTCTTCTACTCTTGGCAATTTCTTGGATGTTGCCATAGACTATAAAACGATTCAGTGAGTTGTGGTCATGAAATTATCTGTCATGATTATCAGTCTCTCCTTTTAACTGCTCAAGAAAATCTAGCCTTTGGTAACTCTAGTTATTGTATGCTATAATACAAAACAAATTACCAATAACCATTCCTGAACTAACTGACATATGGCCAGATATTGTTACTGTATAAGTTTGACGTTTTCTTGTTTCCTACTATTCTGTTTGATCTTCTAACACTTTCAACATCAGTAGGTAAAGCTACAGAGATCCTTGTTCTTGAAGATTTTTCTTGGAAGTTCTCATTCTTGCCATACAATATAAAAATAACCACTCCAGCAAGTAAAATCTTTCCAAATCAAGTATCAACAAGTCAAGGTTGCTTGATGACTACCACACAGGCACCTGCTCTTCCAATATTCAAGGAAGCCATCTGTTAAAAAAGACAAAACACAACTTAAGTTTCACTGTCATAGAAAAATAAATCATAATATATTTTAAAAGATTATATACATGAAAATCGTAAATTGTTTTCCCATTTTAGCCAGAAGTCGTACAATAAAAAAACACTGGAAATGGCATTTTAAAAAAGCAATGATTTGTATATTGAAAATTTTTAAGCCTGCAGTTTTTATGTAATTTTTAAAAATGTTAATCAAATATTTAATGATTTTTACTGCAATTAACCTGCTATAGAAAAGGTTCCAGGGAAGATCTATCCTGGAACTTGCATGGACATATTTGTGATGATATTTCATAGTGATAGCGTGGAGTATATTTTAGGTGAAATAGCTATTACACTTACTGCAATCATTTTGAAGTTATTTTCTCAGATATTGTATTGAATTAAATGTGTTAGTCATTCATTGTAGACAGAGACATACAATAAAATAAATTCAATATTCTTTCATAAATAGGTCATCATTATAATTGCTATAGACTTATTAAAAATTTTCCAACTTATGACAAAAACTGAAATGAGAACTATTTTTTTAAATAATGCTGAATATGAAAATGGTTAGAAATATATTTAAACAATAATTTTTTACAGAGTTTATAATGAAAATTTATTCTTTGGAGACAAGGCAACATTTTGACAATTTGAGCTTTTTGGTATCAATTTTTATTACAGTTTTCTAAGAATATCAGTGTAGACTAGAAATTACATGATATTATTTCTAAGGGAAAAGAAAGCGTCTAAAATGTAAGAAATAAAATAGCTGCAAAGTAGCCTCAAATCACATACATTATCTTACTGATGAAAAAGGACAAATTCTTACATTCTAAATATGAAAATTACCTCAATTTTCTAACAGTTCTTTTGAATTTATTTATTGTTACCCATCATCCCACTGCAGATTAAAAAATCCACATATTTATTTTTATGCATTATTTGTAAAAGCTAATTTAATGTAACATCACTTGTTTTCCTTGTAGAATTATTGCATAAAATGAGAGTAGGGAAGGAGCATGTGAATATATTCATGATACATTTGTGTGAAGAATAATTTTTATAGGTCACCACTGTTATCTTCATAATCACATCATGTATTATTATCTCCATGGGACAGACGAGTGAATGGAGTATCAGGAGACAATATGTTAATCCTACAGCAACAATGTATGCAAACTGAAGTTTACTTGACTCTAAAATGCATCCACTTTCCTTTGTCTTTCTTTTATTTTCTGATGATTTTCAAGAATTGTTTCACATTAGAGTTATCTAAGAAGCATTTACAAAACACAGACATGCACTGCATGACTGTATTTTCATCCTTGATGATCTGGTCATGAATGAACCACGTATACAATGGTAGTCCCATAAGATTATTAGATTATAATGGAGCTAAAAAATTCATATTGTCTGGTGATGTCACAGCCTTCTTAACATCAAAGCACAAGGCATTACTCATATGTTTGTGGCAAAACTAGCATAAGCAAACCTATTATACTGTTTTTTTGAAAATAGAAAAAAGTTCATAGAATAAGGAAATAAAGGAAAAAATCTTTTACAGCTGAACAATGTGCTTTAAGGTAACTATTACTATAAAAGAGTCAAAAAGTTTAAAAAAAATTAAGTTTAAAAAGTAAAAAAAAGTTACAGTAAACTGAGATTAATTTATTATTAAAGAAAGAAAAATATTTTAAAATAAATTTAGTGTAGCCTAAGTATAGAGTGTTTTTAAATTCTACAGTGGTGTATAGTAATGTCCAAGTCCCTCAGATTCACTCATCACTCAGTCACTGACTCACCCAGGGCAATTTCTAGTACACAGTACCTTTTCTATGTTTAGATATGTATAGATACATAAATACCATTATGTTACAATTACTTAGAATACTCATCAAAGTAACATACTATACAGATTTGTAGCCGAAGAGTAATAGGTTATATGATACAGACTCAGTGTGTAGTAGGCCATATCATCTAGGTTGTTCTAAGTATCCTCTGTGATATATACACAATGATTAAATTGCCTAAGGATGAATTTCTCAGATTGCATTTTATTTTTAAGCATCGCATGACTGTATACGTGCACAAACCCTACCACTAAATGGAAATGGGATTAATATTGGGTAACTGTATTTTTGAAAACTTTCCCAAAGGCAATTTGATGTCCATTCAGTACTCAGTACTGTGTACTAGACTACACATAGAGTAATTTAACTTTATATCTGCATCTACATCTATACCTCTATCTCTATATATGCATATGTATGTGTGTGCATGTGAAAACAAAACCTGTCTGTGTTTTCAAAAACCAAAATGTCAGATTCCCCTTGTGTTTCTTAAAACAGCGAAAGACACCCCTCTCCACCCAGTTGTTCAAGATATTCATTCAAGAATTTTCACTTAAGTTGTTCAAGATATTCAAGAAATCTTGACCCTTGTTTTATCTCACAACCCTAAGTCTGAATCATCAGGCCCTCTAAATATATCTCCAAGAAGTTTAATTCTATCCATTTCTTCAGTCTTCCACATAGTTCAGGTTACATAATGTAAATTATGTCTATCTCTCAGAACTTAACCATTCTCTTTCTTGCTCAGTGAGACATACCACTTATTCTTCCTCTGGCTCTTACAAATGACGCTCCCTAAGCCACTCCTCGTGTTTTCATCTGGTTAGCTGTTGCTCATTTGTCAGCCCTCATTCTACATATCACTTCCTGAAAGAAGATTTATCTGCCAAATGCACTTAAGTTCTATCATAGTGCTATGCCCTTACCAAAGAATTCATCATGCTATTTTAAGCATTTTGTATTTTTCTACATAAGCGCATTTTAAGTGTTTAAGAAAAGTTTTCCTTCTTTCCTCTTGGTCCAAATTTATTTAACATATAGTTTTAAAATCTGCCCTTGCTCTCCCTCCAGAGGTTGTACCTTTCAGCATGAGTAATATGATAACCTAAAAAGGTTGGCCACGGAACCAATTAAATAAAAGTAATGGTGAATGTAGATATTTTACCAGGCTTCTCTGGAACTCATTTTCAATGTTTTATATATCTATTGTGTATAAATGAAATGCATACACAATGAAGTACACTTAGCTGCAACAATTGTTCTCAATTTATTTGAGAAATATTCATGTTACCTCCTACTCCCAGCCAGCAACTATGCTAGTCTTTGGAGATAGGACAATAAATGACACATTGTCTTTGATCCCTTACAACCTGCAGATGAATGCAGCATGACAGTACTATGACAGTATACCAAGAGAATACACTGAAGGGAAATTTTACTTAGGCTAGGGGAAATGGGATGAAATTCTTTTTATATCTTGAAGCACATGCATTATTTTTTCAAATCAAACAAAAAAAAATAAGCCCACTGTTAAATGACAAAAGTCAAGTTTATTTAAAACACTCAAGATACACATGTGTATCTATACATGTGGTGTGTGTATGTGTTCTCCGTAAAACAAGGCACAAATCTGGCAATTCCTAATCTATTTCCATTATTTCCCACTCAAGTTAACCTGAGTATTTTTCCACGTATTTGGATATTTTAATAAAGTTTGCTTGGTTATTCTAATAATCAGCCATTTGTGGCTGCTAATATTATATGGGATAACCAATTTAGTCCACTTACAGGACAAATAGAGTGCAAGTGACAGGAATTTAGCAAATATAGGAAACCTTTCAAGTAGGCTAGAATCCTGAAAATTTTTAAATGGGTTTTGGATGAGTCTGCTGATCATCCCTCAAGAGCCTTAAAAAATATAAATAATGAAAAGATATGGAAGCAAAATCTTAAAGTAATTTAATAGTTTTAAAATTAATGTATATTGTACTAAAATACAGTTGCTATAAAACATTTTAAATACTACATTTCTGTTTGTAAAATACTATGATTCAAACAAGTATAATAAAATACAGATGTCTTTTACCTATTATTACTACATACATTATTTTGATTTCAATGTTAGAGGAATGATAATAATGGCTCTTTATTATATATATGTATGATGATATTACATTATTTATGTAAACATAAACTTTATTTAATGTTTTTTTTTTAAGTGGAACATTTAAAATACCCATTTAACTGGTACATTTCCTTAGTAAATCTACAATCATTAATTCATGCAGGCAGGGTTTGCTTTGGAAACACTAGGGACTCACAGAGGTAGAGAGTTTAAACATATCCTTCAAAATATTAGTGCAATAATGTGAAAAGCAATCATTACTTTTTTTTTTTTTACATGCAGTGCTCTTTGAAGAAGAGCATTTCTTTGAAATGCTTCTTTTGTAGCCTTTAAAGTAAAATGTAGAAAATCACAAGACTTAGATCTCTTGATATTTCTGCTTCTTTTCTCTATTCCTCCTTCTTTTTTCTTACTTGGCTAAATGTACATTTTTTTGCTGAAGTCAAGAGTTTTCCTTTAGAGAAGAAATTCATAATACAGGTACCTAAATCTAGCCATTAGAAATTTGGTTTTGTACTTCAAAGTTACCCTGACTAAATATTGTTGCTAAATGCATACCATCAAAACTGACCCAATCAACGAAGTCTTGTTAAGTATCTTTAAAACAAATGTAATCAGTATTCAAGTTCTTTAGATAAATTTTAGTCAATTTCTGTGACCAAAATCAGATCCTTCCACCCACTGAGACAATATGTGGAGATGTAGTTATTATTCTGCTTCAATTAAATTGCACTGCACTCTTAGGTGGAAACTATTTATTGGAACAGTATATTACTTTTAGATTTCTGGTAAAAGTGAGAAATAAAAGAAATATTGAGATTTAGAAAAGAATGAAAGTAAATTTAGAAAAGAACGAAAGTAAAGAGAAATCAAATATGCAAAGATACAAGTCAGAATTTATGGATTCCCTCCATCATAATCAAGCCTTAGTAGCTATGCAGCTAAGATGTTTTTCACTATAATTAGGTTGCCCTGGCCTCATCTTCCTGTCACACTCAAACACACCAACACATATCCTCTAGTTGTGTGATTACAATGAGAGCTGCTTCATTCTAGCATGATCCTGAGTCTCTAACTACATTGAGTGTACCTCACCTAAGAGAAACAAGTCATTTTACTCCATCTTCCTGGACAAAATGATTGACAGGGTGTGAGCACTCAATACATGAGGGGCTATGCAGAGCCCTTTCCCGTTTATTCTTTTAATTGAACTGGGATTTAGAAAAAGTTATTTTCTGTTTATGGCTGTGGACTTTCTACTTGGGTATTACTACTTGGACTTTCCAGCAGTACCACCGGGTGGAAAATTCTCTCTGCAATGCGTAAAAATGTACCTAAACAGTAACAAAAATGAATGTCAGGAAGGCTGATTTATACCGCTTTTATATTATTTCTAAAACCAAATAATTTAAAGTTAGAGTTTGGCAAACCAATATAGTACACTTTTATTTTTTGCTTCAGGTAACTCAAATTCAGTTTCTGTTTCTTGTTATGGAAAATGGAAATCTCATGAAGCATGTATGTCACTTTTAAATATATATTTTATTGGTATTAATAAAAGTACACAAGAAAATATAATTTAAGGAACTTTTTACAAAATTAATACAACATTGGACAAAAGTAATCACTTTTGGTTTAGGGTAATTTGATTAGATTTCTGTTTGTATACTCTTTCTCCACAGAAAGTAAATGAAATAAATTCTTATCCTTGAAGTGACTTATGCTGATGACAGTCTTACCTGTGTCCACTCATTAGTTTGTGGGTCATAGGTTTCCATAGTGTTGAGGTATGTCTGTCCATCATAGCCACCAACGGCATATAATCTGTCACCAAGCAGACAGACCCCAACAGCATCTCTGGGCATACTCAAAGGAGCCACCATGGTCCAAGTGTCTGTTTTGGGATCATATCTAAAATTCAATGACAATAGTATATAACATATTGTAATCACAATCAAATTTTACCATAAAATTTTAATTTTTAAAAAGCCTGTCATGCAATAGGAAACTTTTTTCTTTTCTTTAAAAGCTCAATCATTTGAGCAGGTATTCTAGAATGAATATCCATAATGTCTACCTTTCTAAACTTTAAGTTATTTTAAAAACACACCTAGACCCTAGATGAATGCAGATTCATTCAACAAAATTAAATGTCATGATGTCTTTCTACAAAGAAGTCTCAGATATATAAATAACTATTATCCACAGTAGAATTAGGGTATTTAAAACAAATATATGCAGACTGCTATGGTAATGAAGCAGAATAAATGATTAAAAATCTGGGAGAATTGTGGAATACTCAATAGGTGAAGTCTCCTTTAAACCAGCTCTGAAAGTCTAGCCTAATTTTGCTATAAAAAAGGGAAAAAGTTTGTACAAAAAGGACTGTAGTGTTTTGTTGTTGGTGGTGGTGTTTTGTTTCTTTTTTTTTTTTTTAAGGCATGGTCAGATTTGAGGAAACAGGTAAGTAGTGTGACTAAATTTCAAGAGAGTCACACACTTGAGGAGGTGGTGTGCCTCAAGAGATAAGTTTTGATTAGCTTATGGGATGTTTGATGCCCTAGGAAAAGTACTTTCAGTTTACGCAACAGAAAAATAGCCTTTGAAACTTGGGGAAATAATTATAACATGAACACAACTATGTTTAGTGGCACTGCTCAGGATTCACAGTAAGAGAGAGACTAGTAATTCAAGAGATCAAAGCAGAAGACTAAAGTTATTGTTATTAAATTTAAACAAAATTTTAAGAAAATTTAATAACCACATATTACATGCAGATATTTTATATTTTGAGTAGCAAAACCCTGAAGACTCCTTTAATGAATGTACTCTGAATGAATGATGAAACCATACCTTTGCCTTTAGCCCACAATTGCAGGTTCAGACACAAAAACAAAAAGGGTGATAAGAACCCAGCAGCAATAAATATAAAACTGTGAGAAAGGATTTGCTGACAAACACAGCAAATAAATTCTTAGTTTGTTTTACTGCTCCAATTTTTTTCTGCCGTTCAATTTTTAACCCCTAGACTCCTAAAACAAATGAACAAAGAAAAATACCTCAAGTTGATTGAAAATAAAGAAGGTTGTTACCGAAGATCTGGAATTTATATTTCACAGAGAATATTCATATTACCCACAATGTTATGTAAACTTGCACACTGTGGTTGGGGGGGTTTGTCCACTGCCAAGATGACACATGTAAAATGAGGTGTTAGTTGAATGCTAGAAAACCAGGATTATCTTGAAGCACAGGCTGCCCAGCACATAAAAATTTAATTTTTAGTGCTGTAGTTAATAGACCCAAAACATCACAGATAGACACAGGCCTACACAGACACACACACCAACACAAGTACATAGTCTGTGCCATCAACATCAAGATTCTTTATATGTGTGATTTTGTTTCTGAACACAAATCTATTCTCTTTGTCTACTTATTTATACTGTATTGCTACTATAATGTATAATTAAACTAATTTAGTAATAAGCCTTTATATATAGTTTTTCAAGGTTGTCTTGGAATATAGGACTTTTCACTTTTATTTAAATTTTAGAATCATATTTACAATGTACACACAACCACAATCAAACTACATGGAAATATTTCAATTAAAAAAACACTGCATTAAATGTATTAATTTTGTTTGTTGTTTTTGATTTTTGTTTTTGTTGTTTTGTTTGTTTTCATTTTTGAGACAGAGTCTCAGTCTGTCACCCAGGCAGTAGTGCAATCTCGGCTTACTACTTCCACCTCTGGCGCTCAAGCAAACTTCTCACCGTAGCCTCCAGAGTAGCTGGGACTATAGGAACATGCCACCATGCTTGGCTAATTTTTAATTTTTATTAGTATTATTTTAAAATTTTTAATGAGATGAGATCTCATACGTTACCCAGTCCGGTCACAAACTCCTGGGCTCAAGCGATCCTCCTGCTTTGGTTTCCCAAAGAGCTAGGATTAATGGCATGAAATCGTACCCAGACCAATTAATTTTTTATGTTGACTGAATATATAGCAATCTTATTAATTCAATTTAACAGTTTCTAGTTTGAATCACATAAAAGTATTAGATGTTTATCACTTAATCTTGATTACTAACGTTTTTATTTATTCCTTTCCAGTTGGCAATTTGCTTTCTTTTTATTGCCTAACACTGGCTAGTCGCTCTATTAACATGTCTAATAAAAATGGCATTAGCAGTCATTGTTTTCTTCTCATTCTAATGAAAATCACAAAATAAAATATTTCAATATTTGACTATTAACTTTTTGTAGATTCTCATCAAATTAACAAAATTAATTTATTTTCTAAGGTTGGTGAGAGTTTTTATTATGAATATTGACTTTTGTCATTATTTCACTTAGATATTTAATTCTCATTATATTCGGTTACATTTATTTCTCTTTTTAATGTTAAACCAAATATGTCTTTCTGGGATAAACTCACATTGGATTTATATACATGTGCTTTATCAAACCGATTCTGTCCTAAGATAATTCTAAGAATTAGAAGTTTTAGTGTAGATCCTAATATGTTTGAAATGAAAATAATTTTCATATTTTAGTTTATAACATACAACTTTCTTAAAAACATATAAATAATAGTAGTGGTATAACTGTTACCCTTATAGACAATATTTGTTGGTAGATATGAAATTTCTACCAAATTTTATGGTATTCTGGGTCATAAAGTGAAGCTCAAATAATTACAAAACCTTGAAATGGTTTTGAGTTCACTGTTAATTTTAACCCAAGACAGAGGAGAAAGCAATCAGCACAATATAAAAAAAAAAAAAAGTCTCAATATATTCAGTGTGTTTCAGGCTCTCAAGTTGATGATGTGCTTAATGTCTATGTTTAATGTGTAGTGTTTTTTGATGTACTTATTGATATTCTCCCAACTTTTTAAATCCTCCCCTTAAAAATATAATGGGCATAGAATGATTTAGTAGGGAAGATGGGGAAAATAAATTTCTGCTTCCCCTCTCAATATATCTTGTTTATTTTCAATGCCAAAAATGTTTAAAGTTAATTTGATTTCAACTTCTGTATAAAGATGAATGAAAAATTCTATTTTGACTTACGTCATACTTTATTACATTCATTTTTCAAGGTTGAGGAGAGTAGAAATGAGTTGTTGACAGAACAAAGAGAAAACAAGGACAAGATGAACAGCTCTTTGACTCCTCTCAGATGCAGTTTTCACAACAGATCTTTAAAAATTGTTTTAACTATTGTCCATCAGCAGAACATGGATTATAACCATGAAATCTGAATGCCAGTTTAAAGAAACTTTAAAAAGTGGATACCACTTAAGAGTTCAAAATGAAAGAGCAATAGATTGTTTATACAATTACTTCCTCTACCAATATGACAGAAAACCATAATTAGCACTATAAATCCAAATTATGTATTTTTATTTTATTTTATTTATATGTTTTCTGAGACAGGTTCTCACTCTGTTACCCAGGCTGGAGTGCAGTGGCAGATGATGGCTTACTGCAGCCTCAACTTCCCCAGACTCAAGTGATCCTCCCACCTCAGCCTCCCAAGTAGCTGGGCCCCCAGGCATGTATCACCACACCTAATTTTTTTTTTTTTTTTTTTTTTTTTTTAGTAGTGATGGGATTTTGCCATGTTGTCCAGGCTAGTCTCAAACTCCTGAGCTCAAGCAATTCACCTTCCTCAGCCTCCCAAAGTGCCAGGGTTACAGGCATGAGCCAATGCACCTGATATCCTTCTATCTATATAGAATAATGCATGTTTTATTTATCTGTGCATATTTGTCTTTCCATAAAATCCTTCTCTCTCAAAACATACAGATGAATTATCATGATGCCAGAAGAATTCCGAGCCACAAATCTAGGGACAGCAGTTCATTCTGTCACCTCCTTCTCTGTCACTCCTCATAAGCCATTGAGGGAAATAGCAAATCACATATCTAAACTGGTATAGCTGTTGCATCAGCTAACAATTGCTGCATCTACTTATAAAGCAGGGCCCCTAATTACTTAGGTTAGCATAGAATCCTTGATATGGTTAGGCTTGGCGTTCCCACCCAAATTTCATTTTGAATTGTAATCCCCAGGTGCTGAAGAAGGAACCTGGCGGGAGGTGATTGGATCATGGGGGTGGTTTCCCCCATGCTGTTATTGTGACAGTGAGTGAGTTTCCATGAGACATGATGGTTTTATCAGTGTTGGGCAAGTTCCTTCTTTGTGCACTCTCTTGCTTACCTGCTGCCATATAAGACATGTATGCTTCTCTTTTTGCCATGATTGTAAGTTTCCTGAGGCATCAGTCATGTGGAACTATGAGTCAATTATACCTCTTTCCTTTTTACCCAGTCTTGGGCAGTTCTTTATAGCAGTGTGAAAATGGACTAATACAATCCTCATATTAACATGGTCTATTCAAAATTTGAGCATAATTTGCTAGACAATAGCAAACATTATGAATGCCCAGAAACAGAACAACAATGACAAAAACAAACTAGCTAGTTCTTTCATGCTACACTCAAGCAGCTGGCTCCAGCAATAATATCTTGAATGAGAAACGGTTTGGGGGAGGAAGAGGTATGGGGAAGGGCAGAAGAAGCATATCAAAATAATATACCAAAATTTTTGAATTTTCATTTGTTAATAGTGTTAAAATAGAAGAATATACTTTTCAGTTAATATTTGAACAGTTGCTTAGCTCTTCAGGCCCTACCTATCTCAAAAATTTTTGGCTTAAAGTATATAGAAATAATATTCTGCCAAGAAGATGCAAATGCAAATCTGGCTTTGCAATACCAAACAAATTTCTACCAAATCTTATGATGTTATGGGTCATAACATACAGCTCAAATGCCATGAGAACATCTAAACAGCCACCCATCCCTCTACTCTATCAATTTATCTATTCATTTATCTTCTATCATTTTTCTATCAATTTATGTATAACAACCTATTTACAGCTTATCTCAAGATAGTTTTCCTTGTGGGAATATTGAGGTTCATTTTTCTTAGTGTCTGATTGAGTCAATAAATTCTCATTAAGTGCCTATTCTGTAACAAGAACTGTACCAAGCACAAGAATATAGAGGTGGGTGGAAAGCTATTTTGGGCAATACCAGTACATGGCACCTAGTTTAGTGAAAAAAAATGATGTAAAAAGAATTTTAATTATGATGTTAATAATTGGTACAAAGAAATAAACCTCAATTTTTCTTCCTGGTCAAATTTGCATTATGAAATGATCCCTTTGGCAACTATAAGGAGAACAAATTAGAAGATGCAGAAGTGGATATTACAAATTCCAGTATAGAAGGTTCTCATTATCTTGACACCCTTCTTTCACCAGGCCTCATTACTGGGATGCAGATATAAGGGAAAAGGGGGTTCTGATCTATTATTACTCAGCAGTGGGACTGATGCCTTTGAGCATATTTTCTGATCTGTTGCCTAGATTCCAGTTTTGGAAGGTCTATTTATTAATTGTCTCTTTCTTCTAATATAGTAAGCTCTGTATAACATAGTGCAAAATCCTTGCCAAACAATAGTTGCTGACTAAATAGATAAATGAATGAGTTTTCTTTCTCTAACAGATCACATCTTCAGGACCTAACTTCTCCTGAAACTCAATGCACATTTTGGACATGGATTTTGTCCACCAAGATGCTCTTACTAGGGTGACGCTCAGTCACATAATTAGTTTTCATCTGTTCCACAAACTAATCTAGAGTCCTCATTCTCATTCAGTCCCTGCCTTCTACCTTCTCTGATTTGAGGTGCCAGTGTTGTTTGTGCTCAAGACAGCCTGAGTGCAAACAATTTTTGATAAGTATTATATAACTGTACTTAATATTGCCATTATATAATAGTTTACATTTCTATATAAAATTATTGTGATATAATAAAATGTGATCTATCCATCTCACTACAAAACATAGCATTGTATACACTATTCTTGCTATTCCTAATGTTTGCCTATGATTATATACTAAAAAATGTATTTACATTGTATCTGCAAAATGGTTCCATAGAGGCACTGTTGTGTATCTTGATTTACTGATGAGTTACATGTGAAATCATAAATACAGAAAATATGTTATAAAAAGTGCGAAAGTGCTATTAATCTGACGGGTAGTGTGAGCTAGGACAAGAATCATCATGCTGCTGTGTGCTTCTGCATTACTTAAGCTGCTCATATCCACTGCACTCCTATAACTCAAAATAGCCATGCTTATTTAAATCTAATTTTCCAACATAAATGTATTCCTAGACTGAATTATTTATGCCTCTGTTCACAAACAACATTTCAATACATTATACAGTTGAGTTGGATGAGAATATTTGGATGAAATATCATTTCATTAGCAGCAGTTATATAAGATATTCAAGGTAAAAGTAGGAGGCTCATCATATTCGTCTCCTCTCTTCATTTACCCAAAAATTTAGCAAATAAAATGTAAATGAGTTCATTGTCAGTCTTTTAGCAGCATTTTAAATGATTGCACATTTGTGTGTATAAAAGTATAAACTTATTTATTAAGACTCTGGCCATTGTCTTCATTGTATCACCTGTAGTTCCCGATTTCAGTGGACTGGAAAATATTAAAGTGAAAATGTAGTGAACTTAATGCCTTTCTCAATGTGTATACAGCCATAAAGCTATAGTCCATTTCACAGGGGAGCAATATTGGTAAACATCGATTCTGTATTTTATCTGATATGAACACAGCCTGCTTACCAAAAACCATCTCTTGCCAATGTACTTATCCTCAGTAAAAATAATTACATATCTTTAGGAAAAAAATATCATAAATGAGAAGAATATCCTTTTTCCACCATCTATACCACTTACAGGCATCAGGATAAAGGATGTGTTTTCCTAATATAAAAAGGAAAATTTTTCTGCTATTAGTGCTATCTACCAAACATCTCAGTTTTCTCCCAGATACAAGTTGGGATACTGCTCTCCTACTCTCATGAAGTTTTCAGTTGCCATGTCACTGGTTTGTCACTAGAGTACAAACAAAAGAGAATTATATTACTTGCAGGTGGAATCTTTAAGGACTAGTGAATAATTTACTACTCTTTTTCCTTTTGACATGGAGACCAGCAATGCTCAATATTCTAGATTGTGTGTTAGTCTGACTATCGGAGTTTTAATATGGATATTACATGATAATTACATGTAATAGCATGAGTGAGGAAAAACATCATGGTATTAAACCACTGAGAGGTTCAAAGTAATTTGTTACAGAAGAATTACTTATTTTATCCAGATTGATAAACCAATCGACCTAAATATTCTCTATCCTCCTTTCTCCATAGATCATTATGTATCTTATGTAATAGGAAATGTCACCATACATCTTACTAAGGACTCTTCCATCCTTACTGCATACCATATAATAGTTCGAAGTAACACACAGCCAAAAGAGAAGTCAGCGATAGCTGTGCCAAAAGTCTCTACATTTTATTCCTAGGCCTGAAGCCAAGGTGTCACCCCACTCTAGCTTCTGTGCACCTGGTCAATTTTAGAAAGAGTTATGAGAGAACCTATATTTCCTTCATACACCAGGATTATTTAAAATACAGCTCTAATAAGTCTGTCTTATGTTAAAAATGGTATGTCATAAAATAAGAACTTAATTCACCTTTGGAGTTTCAAAAGGTAGGAGAACAAAGAAGAACAGAAGAGAACATAGAAACAAAATGCCCAGTATTTTTAAGAGTTAACAAACATTCATTTTCATAAATTACTAAAACTTCATTTTAATGTTTTCAGAATATAGCAAGAAGAAAGTTAAAGATTATTTAAGTTATAGCAAAGACCTGGAACCAATCCAAATACCCATCAATGATAGACTGGACAAAGAAAATGTGGCACCATGGAATACTATGCAGCCATAAAACAATGATGGGTTTGTGTCCTTTGTAGGGATATGGATGAATCTGGAAGGGTCATGAAAGGACCCTTAACTTTGGCAAAATAAACTTCCTAAACTGAGACCTGTCTCACATATTTGGGGTTCACTGATGGTATTTCTTCTTTACTATGGACAGTATATCTAATATAAGTAGACTTAAATCTATAATATTCAATTTCTAAAGAAATGCATAGGAAGACAGTATTACTTAGCATATAAATCAATCAGAATGTAGATTTACAAATTCATGCCCAAATACTGTTAAATAACTCTAAAATACTATGTGTAAAATTATTTCAGATCCTGGAGATGTTTTTCAAAGCTGTTTTTTTTTTTATTTTGAAAAAACATTGTGGGGATTTAGATAAATATTAATTGAAGGGAGGAGTCAAGGGAAAAATGAGAAAAGTACAGGGTGTGTGTGTGTGTGTGTGTGTGTGTGTGTATGTATGTGTGTATGCGTGTGAATGAGACTGAGAAAGGAGCTAAAAAACGTATCTCTAGGTGTTGAATTTACCTCTCCTAAACAATGCAATATCTTCCAATAACTTTAATCAGGCACCAGTGTGATCTGTACTGTCACTTTCACTGTCACTGTGTCCTTGGGGTCTTACCTTTCTACATAATCAAGTAGCCGGGAACAGTGATTTGAAGCAGGAGCATCATGACCTCCTACTGCATAAAGAAAACCATCACATGTGGCCACTCCAACACCCCCTCTCCTCTTACACATGGGAGCACACATGTTCCACTTATTTGTATGAGGATCATAATATTCCATTGAACTCAAACAGGAACTTCCATCACGACCTCCAACTGAATACAACCTAAAAACACAATTGGAAAAACGTGATTTAATATCATAGTCTGGAGGACAAAATATAGAAAAGGTCCTTTAAAAAAGATTTTCACAGTATGAGATGTGTTGGGAATATATTACTTTGCAGGGAGGTTTTGTTAAAGATACTTGATAAATGATCATATATATCAGAAATTTCTATTTTTGTATAGAACTTGCATAGAATTATATTTGTATAGAAATCAATTTTGTATAGAAATTGCTGTATACTAAATAAAATTTAAACAACTATAATTTTTAACTTCAATTTCCAGAAAGTTGGATAGATTTAAATTGCATACTGCAGAAATAAGTAATATTAATATTTTAATTTAATAAATATTAAGAAATGGCTACTAATATAGGAACAAGATATAAGAAAAAGAACAAACAGATAAACATGATAAATAGGCATGAAAGGATGTAAGAAAATGAACATAAACAGGTAACAGGATAAATAGGAATTATCCTACTTGTTGATAAGCAAGTGATTTGGCAGTATATAAAACATGCCTGCCCCTTGTGTTCCCATCCTCACAGTTTAGAACAATGAATAAACATAATAAACTACAAGTATTAACAACTTTCTTAATCAGTGCCTGTACTATAGCAAAAGACAAGATTTTACAGGAAAAAAGGATGCAACAATGTTAGTATGATTGAAAATTGCTGAAGGTTACTTGATACACTCATCTTGCCATAATTATTTTATTAATAAGAAGTATGACAGAAATCCCCCAAAATAAGTTATACATCATAAATGTTACTAACATGATTTGAATACATTGCGTAATCCTAATAAAATAGTTCTTCCCCGTTTAATCAGTCATGAAGAGTTTATCATAGTAAGGTACCGTGTTGCATTTATTATCCATTTGCTCACTACCTATTTTTTAATGTTTAGTGTGTGCCACACATTGTTAAAACTTTTATTGATATATCCATGAACACAACAGGAAAAAAGACCTCAGTGCACTCAATCCTACTGAAGCAGGAAAGACATAATATACAAAGTAAACATAAATATCATTTACAACTGGAGAAGGTGAAAGTGCAAGGGACCTAGAGTCCAGAGCAGGATGAGTATTGCAACTGGTGAGAGTAGAGACTGTGGATACAATTTAAGTAACCAAAAAGATCTCACTGAAACCTTTTGCACAAAAATTTGAAGATAGTGGTAGTGATTGGAGGTAAGTTAAGGAGTGTCTGGGGAAAGAAGATTTGAGGATGACTAAATAGGGAGTGAAAAGTTTCAGAAGCAAGAAAGAAGCCAGGGTGGCTGGGGCAGAGACTGAGGTGGGAGTGGTGGTTCAAGGTGAATGGCAGCTTACAGGTGCTTGTAGACTTTTCTCCTGAGTAAAACAAGAAACCATAGTGGTTTTTGAGTAGAGGGAGGATATCATTTGCTTGTGTTTTAATAGATTAGATGTGTGAAAGGAAAACAAATCTTGGGATCCCCAAATCAGCCAAAGGGAAAAGTCAAGCTGGGAACTGCTTAGCGCAAATCTGCCTCCCATTCTATTCCTAAAAATGATAGCTACTAAGAAATAAAAAACAAAAACTGTACCTTACGCATAAGGAATTTCCTTGTGGACAAAGGACAGAAAGAATTCAAAGTCATCCCTCTGCTCACTCAGATAAATGAATATGTGAGTGCCTCCTTTGGAAAGGCTAGTCAGAAACTCAAAAGAATGCAACTATTTGTCTCTTACCTACCTGTGACCTGGAAGCCTCCTCCCCATTTCAAGTTGTTCCACCTTTCTGACGGAAGAAATGTACATCTTACACATACATTGATTGATGTCTCCTATCTCCCTAACCGTATAAATGCAAGCTGTGCCCCAACAACCTGTAGCACATGTTGTCAGAACCTGAGGCTGTATAATAACATCATTAACTTCGTCAAAATCAACTTCCTAAATTGAGACCTATCTCACGTATTTGGGGTTCACAGATGGTATTTCTCCTTTACTATGGACAGTATAATATAAGCAGACTTAAATCTATAATATTCAATTTCTAAAGAAATGCATGGGAAGACAGTATTAGCATACAAATCAATCAGGATGTAGATTTACAAATTCATGCTCTACTACTGTTTAATAACTCTAAAATACTAAGTGTAAAATTATTTCAGATCCTGGGGATGCTTTTTAAAGCTGTTTGTTTCTCATAATGGCTGCCATAGTAAAATATATCTGATTGCCCAAGTATTCCCTTTATGGGCCTAATACCTCTTTGCTTAATTATTCACAAGTAGTCTGCTAGCTCTCAATCTAGTAGTATGCTAAAATTAACCAACAGGAACATTTTAAAAGACAAGTATTGAACAATTTAGTGTGCAAAAGCACCCAGAAGTGAAATAATTATTCACTTACAAGTTTTTATCATCCTAAACACCTTATGAAATCTGAACCTCACTTATTTGTTTCATCTAAATTGATGACTTAACTCAAAAGAAGTATGATATCCTAAGATATTATTAAAATGTAACTAAATGTATTTTGCAGGGACTTTACTTGTTGGCATCTTTCTGTAAGACACCTAGCACAGCCCTCATACATAGTTTATAAATAAATAGGATGTTACCTTATTTTCTGTTGTCTTAAAGGAAATGTTTGCTTCAAGCTGCTTTATTTATTCATAAACATTACTCTGATAAATTATACTATTATTTGAACCAAGTATTGTTGATAATTGATAGTAAAATAGTGTAGGTAATAATCACACATTTTCTGTTTCTGAAATTATTTCAAAAATTATTAAATATATATATCTAAATTTACATAAAAAGTAATGATATACAACCTACTAAGACTAAATCATGAAGAAATAAGAAATCTGAACAGTAATCAAACTTCCCAACAAAGAAAAGTCCAGGAGCAGAGATATGAATAAATTCTCAACATCACTAACCATCAGAGAAATGCAAATGAAAACCACAAAGATATCACCTCACTCTAGTTGGAACAGCTATTATCAAAAAGATAGAAAAATAATAAATGCTGATTAGTATGTGAAAAAGGGGAAACTCTTATATATTGTTTATGACAACATAAATTAGTACAACTGAGGGACTGTGTAAAGGAAAAAATCTTCTCTTCCCCGGTCCACGAGGGGGCGTGATTTCAAAGGTAGGAGCTTCCCAGTGCCATGTCTCCATCTATGCCCCCATCCAAAAGGTAAAGTTCATTGTCTAACTTTCCTGCTTGTGAGCTAGGTGGAAAATCCAGGTGAGCTGCTTTGTTCAAAAAGCCCGCTGAAAGCTCTGGGAGGAGGGGGCTCTGTTGTGGACCAAGCAGCCAATCTGGTATGAATCAAAGATCAATCACTCCAGAGCAAGTTTGAAAGAACTCCTCTCATTGACAAGAACATGAATGGGGAGGGAACAACTCCAGGGTTAAAACCTAGATGCTCCTTACCTATTCAGATTCCTTCCTTGGATCCCCTCCCACTGCAGCCTGGGAGCTCTCTGTCTCTGTCTCTCTCTCTCTCTCTCTCTCTCTCTCTGCTAAACTCTTTGGGTTGACAATATTTATTCAAACCGTAAGCTCACCACACCTAGGGGGCCCCTTTCTCCATTCCTGGGGTAAGAGAGGCCAAGGACCTGGGCACATGGGAGCGAAGAACTGGGAGCATCTTTGGGATGCCCGCTCCCTCCCCTGCTTTCACAGCCATTATGAAAAACAGTATAGTAGTCCCTCAAAATTCACCATATGATCCAGCAATCTCACTACTTGAAATATATTCAAATGAAATGAAACCAATATATAAAAGAGACATCTGCACTTCCATGTTATTGTAGCACTATTCACAATAGCCAAAATATGGAATCAACTAAATGCTCAACAATGCATAAACAAATAATGGAAATGTGCTCCATTTGTTGGAACATAATGGAATGCTATTCCACCATAAAAAGAATAAAATCCTTTCATTTGCTGTAACATGGTGAGCCTGAATGACATTACATTAAGCGAAATATAAGCCAGACACAGAAATACAAATACCACATTATCTCACTCATATGTATATTCTAAAAAAAAAAAAAAAAAAAGTTGAGAGCAAAATGGCGGTTACCAGAGACTGGAGAGGATTAGTGGGGAGAGGTAGATGGAGAGAGGTTGGTTAATGGGTACAATGTTGCAGTTAGACAGGAGAAATAACTTTTGGTTCTCTATTGCACAGTAGAGTAACTATAACTAACTATAATGCATTGCATAGTTTGAATAGCTAGAAGAGAGGATTTGAATGTTCTCACAACAAAGTAATGATAAATGATTAAGGTGATGAGTATGCTAATTACCTGATTTCTTCATTACAAAATGTATACAAGTATCAAAGCATACATTATAACCCATGAATATGTATAATTATTGTGTGTCAATAACAAAAGCCCAGGACCAGATGACTTCACTGGTACCCTCTCACTGTAAACCAAAAATAAAATTCTAAGGCTCCTAACCATCTGAATAGACCCCTCCTCTTGGCCAAGGGCACTCCCAGTTAACCTGAAAATCCAATTGATGCCATGATGAAAGAGAAAGTTGGACATACCTCATTATACCCCTCCAGCATTAACATCAACATAGACCTTAAGTCTGATAAGAAACATTTACAATCTATTTTCTCTGAAGGCTGCTACTTGGAGGTTTCATCTACATGATAAAAGGGGTTGTCTTCACAACCCCTTATCATAACCCAGACATTCCTTTCAACTGATAATAACTCTTTTAGCCAATTGCCAATCAGAAAATTTTATAGCCTACCTATGTCTTGGAAGCCCCCGACCCTGCCTTGGAGTAGTCCTATACCTCCAGATTGAACCAATGTAAATATTACATGTAAAGATTGATGTATTTGTCTCCATAAAATGTATGAAAGCAAGTTGTACCCCTGACCACCTTGGGCACATGTCATCAGGACCTTCTGAGGATGTGTTATGAGTGCTTCCTTAACCTTAACAAAATAAACTTTCTAAATAGACTGACAATTGTCTGAGAAATTTTGGGTTCACATCACAAACACTTAAATAATTATGCTAATTTTTCAAAAGTTCTTTCACATATTGAAGACAGAACACTTCCAAACACATTCTGTGAGGCCAGCATTGCCCTAATACCAAAGCCAGACAAAGACACCCCCAAAACAAAACAAAAACTAAAGGCCACATCCCTATAAATAGATACACAAAAATCCTCATCAGAATGCCTGCTAACTGAATCCAGCAGTACATAAACCGTGACCAAATAGAATTTATATCTAGGATGCAAGTATAGTTCAACAGAAAAATCTTGATTAAAGCAATACATACACTACATCAATAGAATAAAGAATAAAAATCACAAGATCATCTCAATAGATGCAGAAAACACATTAGACAAAATTCGACACACGTTCATGCAAACTAGGATGGAAGAAATGTCCTCAATAATAAAAATAATTAGGATTTTATGTATTAAACCAAATTTGCCCAATGAAAAAGCTATTATGCAGGAGGAGTAAGTGAGTTAATAAATATTCCACATATTTTTTTTTACTCCAGAATATAAAAACATGTTATTGATAAATGGAGGAGGAAGAAAGGGGGAAGGTCCCCAGAGAATCTCCCACCAGCCTGTTCACTGTGTGGGCTGGGTGGAACCCTAGGAATTTCCTATGTTCGCAGGGGGGAGGAGCCTGAACTCTCCTGTTCCCGGGTGAGGACCTGGGATTCAATCTGTGAGATGGGCGCTTGTTAACAGAAACCCCTCTTCTTTTGCTCAGTTTTTCCCTTTTCACCCAATAAATTCCATTCTCCCTCACCCTTCAAAGTATCTGCATGCCTAACTTTTCCTGGTCATGTGACAAGAACCCTTTTTTTTCCCTACAACATTTTGATTATTAAACTTACAGCTTACATTATAGAAGTTAACCATTTAGCCTATTAGCACATTTTTTCACTAATGGCATATATATTAACATATATTTTATTTGCAACCAGCAAAGTTCACAGGTTATAACTTATTTCCTGGATTTAAGTAAACATTTTATGAAACTTCCCCCCCCAAATATTTAGTAACACAGTGGTTTTGACACACAAGTTTATGTAATGATTTCATAAATATGAGATAATATTTGGCAGTTCTTTCTATAAAATAAATGCTTTATATCTGCTACCTGTTATTTTATGAATTACTAACAAAAGCTCTATTGTTAGTGGTGTCTTTAGTATATGCTGTGTCCTATGGTGTGTTCTTTTCATGTCATTCATAATATATGTCCTCAGATTAAAAGTGTAATAATAATTTTATTAACACATAAATAACAATACTAAGACAGTTAATACTATCAAGGCAAAATTACTTGAAATACACTGAATTTTTTCTCAAAGACCTTTGAAAAAGAAATGAGAAAATCAGAATTTGTGTAAAAGAAATAACGTTACTTTGGACTACTTCATGGATCCACTATTAAAACTAGTAGATGGATTTCAATACCTTAAAAAATTGTGTACTTTATGAATACATGCTATCAATCGGCATTGTCTGAAATCTATGAATATAAATTAAGTCTGAATTAGGCTAAGAATGAGAATGTAAAAATAAAAATATCTATTACCATAAGTATTCTTTAAAGTATAACAATATCCAAGGAATATAAACAATGAACTCTGACCAGTTCAAATATATGTTACAATTACATACAAGTTTTCATGAACGATTATCAGGCCAAGCAAAGTGGCTCACGCTTATAATCCAAGCACTTTGGGAGGTCTAAGTGGAAGGATAACTTTAGCCCAGGAGTTCAAGACCAGTCTGGACAACATGGCCAAACTCCATCTCTACAAATCCCTACTTCTTTCACTCTAATGACAAATTAGAGGTTGAGAATTTGAAGAGCAGAGAAGAATCTTATGATGGAAGTCGGTGCACTGACAGCATAGGAAATGACAGCTGACAGTTTCACAGCAAGAAAGGCAATGTGACATTTCTACTTTGAGTTGAAAGATGAGTAAAAATTTGTAAGATGAAAAAAACGGCGGGAAAGCATTATATGTAAAGACCAGGGGTATGAAAGTTCATAGCAGTTAATAGATAAAGAGTGACAGGTATGTCATATTGATGGAAGGGGTGGTAGTGAAGGAGGGCAGGAAAGAGATGCAGCTTGTAGGATGAAAAGGTTAGATTGAGAATGAAGCATTGCATGCCATGCTATGGAGTTAAGGTTTCATTCCAAGGCAGTGAGTTAAGGACAGAAAAATAACGTTCTTCAAAACTATCAGGTTCATAGTTTCATTTGCTATGAATATTGAGCAGTATATCCTTGCATGCCAGGAATTGATACCTACCTTTATTTATTAAAACATATCCAAATTTATGAAAAGAATCTGACAATTGTAAATATGTGAATTAATTTAGATCAAGTCATCACATACCAAAACTTGGCAGACTTCACCAACCCAAAACTGCCAGTTCAATCTTACTACCTGTTTATTTCCTCTGCTCCCACTCTATACCTGTGGAGTCTGACTGGCAGACTTGACTGAGTGATGGATGAAACACATACACTGACACAGGTTTTTGCCTTGTCACATTTATTTAGTACAAATTAGATGACAAAGGTCTCAAGTAAACAGCACTGGAGAGTAATTAACATTGCTGACCCCCTGAGTAAAGAGTAGTCATGCTCTCCAGGAAGATCAAGGTTGGTCTTAGTAAAGAAGCTATTTGGATAAACTCCTCTATATTCCTTTGTTATCTGCTCTATGCTATTAGCTCAAGGTAAAAGGATTAGGCTGCCTTCAGACATAAACCTTTTCCCAAGGCTTTTGCAAAACCTTCCGGTCTTCCAAGAAGGTTTGTGTTTTTGAAAATTTCTCACACCATTATGACTGATCTCCTACATAATCCTATTATAATTCTGCAACTTATTTTTTTTGTGATTGTTTTCTAGTTCTTTTTAGCATAATGTAAGCTCTCTGAGGGAATAATTTGTTTATCTTCTTTGATATATCATTATGGCCAGTACATGTTTGTGAATTTTTTAAAAAATGAATGAAGTACTTGTTTCTAATTCGAGGAAAAAAAGTGATTTATCTGTGGAAACTTATCAATGAAAATGCACCTGTTTAAGTTCCACTGAAGCAAGACTTTGACAAATGGCAGGGAAAATTATTAATTATGTGTCCTGGGCACAAAAAGTCAGGAAAAATAAAGATTAAGTTGGGTGGATTCAAAAAGAGTTCACAGGAAAGGTACAGGTTAAACAATGCTTTGGATGGTGGAAGATATAAGTCTTTTGGCAGATATTAATATAACATTTCTTGACACTGTTTTTCTCAAGTATAATAAACTCAGTCCTGTTAATACTGATCTTGCCACATTGATCTTGCACATAGAGAGCTAGAGTAGGGATATTTTATCAGTCTAGAAAGTTTTCAGATATATTCAAAGATCAAGTGAATATTGAGCAGGAAACTAAGTGGACAGTGAGTAGTGGAAAGACACAAGTTACTAAGAAACAAAAAGCAATGAAAGGGGAAACTAGGCAGAAACATGAGTAAGTGAAAAGGCAAAGGAGTGCGGACAATCAAGGTATGTTCAGGGAATTGGAATGATTTGCTATGGCTGGGACATCGGGTGGCTTTAAGGCAGGTGGTGAGAAAAGAGAATGGAGGAGGAAGATGAGGTCTAAGCCATTAAAACCACTATATTCCAGACTGAACAAACTAGCAGTGACCAGGCTCAAATAGGGCACCAAAATGAGCTATTGGCTGTTGAAATAAATTTTAATTCTGAGGCATAATTTGTTAAAGAATCTCTTTTAACCACTGGCATATATCTTAGCCAATCAACTATTGTGATTAAATTCTAATAATTACACAGTTTCCTTGAGCAATTAGAAACAATTCTTTAACCAGAGTGAATATTTATACAATTGAAATGAAAACAAGACACTGCTCTTTTTTTAAAACCTTTGCAATATTTTTATCTTGGCCAAGTTGCTATATGATCTGAGGGCCTGCCGTTCTATAAAATCTTTGGGGCCAGTCCCTTTCATTACGTTCCTGCCAAACTTAAATTTTGCATTTTATTTTCAAGGTATTGAAAGAAGTTTTTCTTTCTCATTGGAATGATGCCTCTCATTCTGGATATCCAATAAAACAATCAAGTCCCTTAAAAATCATCTCTTTCAGTATTTAAATTAAAATTCTCCTGAGCTTATTAGTAGCCCTAACTGAGATTCAATAAACAGCAATTTTTTTTTCTTTCTTTTTTTAATGTGTGAGTCTAAGATGAGTTAAAACTTATACAATTTCAGGTGCCACCAGTGAGAAGAAGAATAAAATTTGAATGCAAACGTAGAAACAGAGTGTTAGCAGGTGTATGCAAGTGATGGGCCTTCAGGCTTAAGGTACTGTGCTAGGTATTAGGACACAATAGAAAAACAACAGACAATGAATCCTGCTCTCCTGATGTTTTAAGCTGTATATGTTTCAGACTGAACAGAAATTACAAATGCCTTGTAAGAATTATTTTGGTTTGTTTGTTTGTTTGAGACAGAGTCTCACTCTGTTGCCCAAGCTGGAGTGGGCAGTGGCACAACCTCTGCTCACTGCAGCTTCTGCCTCCCAGGTTCCAGAATTATTAACATGAAGCTTTGCACTCCTGTAATCCCAGGACTTTGGGGGCTAAGGTGGGCGGATCACCAGAGGTCAGGAGTTGGAGACCAGCCTGGCCAACTTGGTGAAATCCTGTCTCTACAAAAATACCAAAAACAAACAACAACAACAAAAAGCATGGTGGTGCATGCCTGTAATCCCAGCTACTCCGGAGGCCAAGGCAGGAGAATCACTTGAACCCGGGAGGCGGAGGTTGTAGTGAGCTGTGATCGTGACACTGCACTCTAGCCTGGGCGACAGAGCAAGACTCCATATCAAAAAAAAAAAATTATTAACATGAAGATTTGAATGAATGAATGAATGAATGAATGAATGAATCCATTTTGCCATAGTAAATCATGAAACCTCAGTTTTTATGTTTTGCAGATTCTTAAAGGGGCAGTACTACATATTTATTAAAATTCAAGCCTACTGACAAGATGTGTCCAGGCAGAATCAGTATCTGCTTTGTGAGCTAAGAAAATGTTTTAAAAATCACAAAAAAATCTTAGCTAGAATATAAGGTGTGAAAAAAACAAGTCAAGGCAGCTACCAAAGAAGAAACAAAGAAAACCACTAATGTATATATTGTTTGGAAAATCCGAGGTTATATTTGGCCAAGCACCACAAAACCATGTTTATTCACGGTTTTTTTTTTTGTTTTTTTGTATTTTCTTTATTCACCAAGTAAGTCTGGCTGTGCTGCCATATATATATATATACCCCTTAGCTTAACCTATCTTACTGGAAGACTCATGAAATTTGTTACATGAAATTGATATAATTTTGGTCTTGAATCCATCAGAACACACTCATTAACTTTAAGCCATGAGCCAATTTCTTGTTTTTTCCACAACAAATTGTATCGTAAATAACCTAAACCTAAGAGAAGTATTAATTGTTTTTTATTATTCTTAATTGGAAAAAGTATTCAAAATAACATTTAGGGAAACAATAGCCAGCTTAGAATGACAGTGATATGTAATAGCCCAACAAGAGGAAAAAATCACATTAGCAGAGATGAGGAAAAAAATTTTTTAAAAAAGTAAGAGGGTGGTGTTAATTTTCTGCTATGAGTCTGAAGTTAAAGGTCACTTTCTAATGATTATGTTTCTGTCTGAGTAACGCAGGAAAAGTATCCAGACATTAATAGCCAATCATCAAACCACAGAATTTTAAGGCCATTAAATCACACACAGGGGGAAGAAAAAGATGCCAAGTAAAAGCTCTACTAGTTCAATTTAAAGGAAAAATTATTTCAAGTGAGAAATGGAACCATTTGAAACATTTTCACAGAATAGAATTAAAATTCAAGAAAATGTACTTAATTAAAATGTAAGCAATTTCAGCAATGTAAGAATTAAAATCTTCCAAGAGTATTAATATCACACTCTGATATTTTTATCAAGAATGATACTAGAACAAAACAGAATTTCTTAATATATGATGTATACTAGTTGATCAAATAAATACAAGGATAGGAAAAGCAACCTGAATAATGATTTCTATGTAGAGTCAATTTAAAGGGGCAGTAGAAGAAATTGGATAGACAATTTAATCATAACAACATATAAGAAATTGCCATAACACTCTGTGTTAAATATTTTCTTCATTTATTTCTGATTAAGATTGGAGACTATTTACAACAAAATACATATTTTAAGGCGATTCAAATAAAGTTAAAAAGAAAATCACAAAGCTATAATGCAAGCTAATTATCCAAAATACAGATAAATAATATACTAATACTTTAATGTATATGTGTGTTTTCATTACAAAATAATGTAACAAGTGAATAAGATAAAAGACAGGATACGTCTCATCTATATTGAGGAAATTTGCTCTGTTAACAACATATCCATTTTCTAAACACTACCAGCAAGAAATCTATTGGTGTCAATGTAAATGGTAAGAAAAAATCATGCTAAATAACTGACTGTTACTTATAAACAATAATTAGAAAAAGTAAAGAGGCAAAAAAGGATTATGCTTTCCTCTATTATCCTCTATTAGAATTATAAAATTAACATCCAAGAGGACATTCTTTTTTTTTTTTTTTTGTGGATAGAGGGTCTTTTTCTATCACCACCCAGGCTATAGAACAGTGGCCTGATCACAGCTTACTGCAGCCTCGTCCTCCTGGCTCAAGTAATCCTCCCACCTCAGCCTCTCAAGTAGCTGGAACTACAGGAGCATGCCACTATGCCCAGTTAATTTTAAAATTATTTGTAGAGCTGGGGTCTCACTATGTTGCCCAGGATTGTCTCCCACTCCTGGGCTCAAGCGATCCTCTCACCTTGGCCTCCCAAAGTGTTGGAATCACAGAGGTGAGCCACTGTGCCTGGCCAGAGGACATCCATTCTATTATTGTAAGTTTTTTTAAAGAAAAAATACTGCAATGCTTAAAAAATTCATTTTTCAAGAGAAAATATGAATATAAGTAGGAAAAAAGTAGTAATAAATGTATATATTACATGTTACACAGAGTGGTATTAATTGAGCAAAATGACAATATTAACACAAATGAAAATATTTTTTCTATGAATGTCATTAAAAGGCACAACAGAATAAATGTTAAGAGGAGTGAGAAGTGGTAGGTAACTATTTCATATAGAAACAATTCAAAGAAATTTCTTTCAGAAAATTTGCAGATAAGACAGAAAGTTGGTAATAAGAATATTTTAATTTCCTCTCCTAGAATTTTCAGTATTCCTCAGAATGTAATGTAAGAACACCCAACCACTTTATGCAAGCAGCCCATGACTGTGGGCTGTATATGATTTCAACTTCTTTTCACTTCTACACAGCAGCCTTACAAAGCACTGGTGATAGTAGGATGTGGAGTTTGTCTCAACAACTATAGCCAAAAGAAGTCTAGCAGGAATGTTTACAGATATTTTTCGATGTTGAGAGTGATTGTAGTTGTAAAGTATGATAGAGAAAACTTTATACATTACTGCAGAGAAAAGCTTTGCCAAATACAAAAAAACTGAATTGACAAGTAGCTATTTGCTTTGGCTTTTTGTGATTCTCAATCACCTTTTCTTTCTCATCTAATAGATTTTTAAAAATAATAATGGATATTGATATTAATTAAACTTCTAGAAAAACATTTGGGAGCAGGATTTTGAGAGCCAAAAAATGTACCTTGAAAGATATTAAGAGACTTAAACATTAAGTGACAGAGAAAATCAAAAGTAGTAAATAGAAAAACATAAGGTAAAACAAAGCATGAAGTTTTTCTATCATATAAAAATATTTTATTTTTTGAGATAAAAGTATTTACTTTAAAACTTGCGTTTAGTAGAAAAAATAAATAATTTGTTCTCTCAAACTAAGAAAGCATGCATTTGGTGAAACAGAAAACTTTTAAGATGATAACATACTCAAAATAAGGTGGTTATAAAGATGATTGGAAAGAAGTGAGTCAAATAAAGATATCGTGCAAGTAAATTAAAATCCAAAAATTTTAAGTCTGCATTGAAAATACTGAAGATCATAAGTAAATTGGCATTGATTGAATTAATTTTTTTCTTAACTGAGGAAAGAGACTTGTGACAAAAAAATCAGTCTCAAAACACACATACAACCATTAACATAAATATGTTCTAAAATATATCTCGAATCAGAACACTAGAATAATGGGGAAAAGAACAATGAAATAAGTCTCAATAAATTAAAAACTTTCCTAAGCAGAAGCAAAACAGAGTTGAGATTGTTAAAATGAATCTCCAAGTAGTAATTTAAAAGAATGAAAAGTAGCCCTCAGATTGTATCCCCTTAAACATTTTGCATTTTGTGGAGGAAGTGCCAGCTTTTAAAGCTCTTGTTTCTCCCGTCTACATCATCTGTATTTTCTGCTTTTGAGATAGGGGCGAAATCTCTGGAAACCGCTTTTCTGCTTTGCCACCTGGTTTCCTGTTAGGATCTGACATTACAGGATGGCCGAGACTGAAAGACTAGAGGAGACTAAAGGGTCTTGTTCTTTTTTGTTTGCTTTTGTGTGTGTGTGTGAGTGACACCCCATCCTTTTCTCACTAGAGTAGCAACAGTTGTTTTGTAGCATCAGACACACCTAGTTTGCAGTTTTTCTAAGACATGCCATCAGCTTCATCAGCACCAGCAGATTGCCATCCTCTCTTCAGAGCTTTGGGCCCAAGGTCTTTCCTACTGAGACTAGCTCCAGCTAAGTAAGGCCCAAATCACAACTGACTGAATTTCATTGCACATGGCCCTTCCCCAGGCTTCTAAATCTTAAATCATTTTAACCTTGTCCTTTAGTTCTCCAGCCCCAGGAGAGGGAGCTATTATTTTGAGTCAATTAATTTACAATATAGTGTTATTTTGTTGACTTTTTGGTTAACTAGTAAATTTTTATACTTACTAAAAAACTTTAATATTAAAATATCTTTCTTTAGAAGAACTGACAAATGACTGTTCTGATTTCTGGCTTTTGACTGAATGGTAACTAGTAAAAACATAGTAAAAACATCTACAGGAATAAAAGTGTGGGTGGTAAAAACACATATGAAAGATAAAAAATATCGCTGGACTTACAGATCTCTCCCACTCCCCAAAAAAGTTGAATATAAGTAACTAATATCTACTGAATTTTAAAAATACAAGGCAGAAATATTAAACTACTTAAGCTTATTTGCAAACAATGTGAGAAGACACAGGAAAGTCCCTTTCAGGCATAGAATCTAATAAATTACATAACACATACTTCCTGGAAAGTAATAATAATAAAGAGAGATGCACTCACTTGGAAATGATTAATTTTCAGAATATATGAAGAACTCCATAAATCAAAATGAAAAAGAGAACAAAGGGAAAAAGAAAATTTTGAAAATAAACTTCAAAAAGATAATACAAATGACTAATACATATATAAAAAATGTTTGATCACATCAGCTATTAGAGAATGTGATAGCACCATTCACTTGAATGGATAAAGATAAATAAAAGACAAGTCAGATGTTACCAAGTCAGTAGGGTACATGAGCATTCAGAATTCAAAAATCTGTTAGTGTGTGGATAAATTAGGAAAACCACTTGCAAGTACTTTTGAGCAGTATCTACCAAAGCAGGGCACAAGAATAAGTACAGCCTAGTAATTTAAGTTCTAGTCTAAAACCAGCTAAAATGTGTATGTATGTTCACCAAAAGATATACCTAAGAATATTCATAACAGCATTATTCTTAAGAAGAGAAAACAACGGAAATGTCCAACTCCACTCAGTAGTTGAGTGTAGGAGAATGAATAGTAATTGATATAGTTTGGATGTATGTCTCCACCCGAATCTCATATTGCAATATAAACCCCAGTCCTGGAGGTGGGGCCTGGTGGCAGATTTCTCATGGATGGTTTAACACCATCCCTCTTGGTACTGTCCTTGCAATAATGAGCAAGTTCTTGTGACATATGGTTGTTTAAAAGTAGGGGCCTGGTGCAGTGGCTCATGCCTGTAATCCCAGCACTTTGGGAGGCCGAGGTGGGTGGATCACCTGAGGTCAGGAGTTTGAGACCAGTCTGGCCAACATGGTGAAACCCCATCTCTACTAAAAAATGCAAAAAATAGCTGGGCGAGGTGGCAAGCACCTGTAATCCCAGCTACCTGGGAGACTGAAGCAGAAGAATTGCTTGAACCCAGGAAGTGGAGGTTGCAGTGAGCCAAGATTGAGCCACTATACTCCAGCCTGGCAACAGAGTGAGACTCTGTCTCAAGACAGAAAAAAAAAAAAAAAAAGAGTTGAAGCACTTCCCATCTGGATCTGGATCTTTTACTCCTCCTTTCACCAGGTAACGTGCCTGCTCCCCTTGCCGTCTGCCATGATTGTAAGTTACCTGAGGACTCCCTAGAAGCTGAGCAGATTCCTGCATCATGCTTCCTGTAGAGCCTGAAGAATTATGAGCCAATTAAACATTTTTTCTTTATAAATTTCACAGTCTCAGGTATTCTTTATAGCAATGTGAGAATGGATTAACATAGTGAAAAAGAAAAATAAACTCCAAGAACAACTATTAATACTATCATTTGTTAAATTCTGAATTTGAAGACAGAGTAAGCAGAACTAAGTCAAATGAAAATTAGTAAGAAAATAAGAAATAAACATAGTCTGTGTGTATGCTAATTTGACTAAAAATAAAAACAAAACCATATAATGACACTGGCAAATGCTAAGACAAGATAAAATTAGTAATAAAGCTAACAAAGAAAAATAACAAATTAGGATAATCACAATATAGAAGGAGGAGATAGCAATATTAAATAAATGATTTGTGGTAGTGGTGAAGTTAGAAGTGATATGTGACTGCCATCTGCTAAATTTTAGAATATCGGTAAAACAAATTGTTAAGATACTATACATAATAGTGTACATAAAATTCCTCCTGTCATTTCTTTCTCATGCTCAAGAAAATATGCTTCTCATGATTAAAGGCAATTATAGTAGATAAATTACAAAAAGCTTCTTCATTCATGCCATAATGTTATGCTAAAATAAGATTTATATCATAATGAAAAATGCTGTGAAATAATTTATAAGCAATTTTGATGCAAAATCATAGCTAGAATATGGAATGCAAAAAGATTAAAGGATTAATGCAATATGAGCAAATAGGATTTAGATATGTAATATGATTTATAGAGTATTTATGCAAATTACCACATAAACATATCAAATAATAAAACAATCATCATCTTGACAAATTCATAAAATGTATGCTGATTTTTGAAAATAAAATTTCCACTATGAAAACTAGACTATAAAATACTGCTCTTAACATTACACAATATATGTGTCTCGAATAGTAACAGATATCACAGACTATAAAGCACTATAAAAGTTTTCCAATTAGAATAGATATACAAGGACACCTGATATCACTACTATTTAGGTCATTATTCTAAAAATATAAACAACACAGTAAAAAGGAAATAAATGTATATTAAGAAAACAGAAAAAGTTTCCTTAAGAGATTATTAAATAAATGTTTATCTTTCTAGAAAATCTATTATCATAAATTGAATAGTAAATGTAATAAACATATGCGTTTAGTTAAATCATTATTATATATAGAAATTATATTTTACAATTTAATTTTGTATTTATCAATGTATAAATAGAAATGAATAACATTATATGTAAAATATTCAAAAATACAAATAAACATGAAGAACCTCAGAAGGAATAACCTATGCCAAAATTAAAAAGCACTGAAATACAAGAAGAGTAATTTTAAAAGATAAAAGTATAACTATCTTCCCAGAAGAAAATACTAATATTTCAAATTTAGAGATCACACATCTTTCTCAAATTAATCTGTAAATATTTACAGAGAAAATTCTAAAGGAATATTTAAGAGTGACTTTTTAAAATCTGAGAATGGTATACCAAAGTTTAAATGACTGAATTTAGAGGATAACCAAAATTTTGAAAAAAATTATTATAAGGAATATGCCTATCTTTCCATTAAACAAAATACATAATATGAATATGTACTCACTGTATATGTAGATCTGTGTGTATGGATATATACAGTGTTAATTCATGTTTTATGACCAAATTCCACAAAAACAAAGATAAATACATGGGACTAAATTTTATGACCAAATTCCACAAAAACAAATAGATGGGACTTAGAAGTTTCTGCACAGCAAAAGAAACAATCAGCAGAGTAAACAGACAACTCACAGAGTGGAAGAAAATATTCCCAATCTATACCTCCAACAGAGGACTAATATCCAGAATCTACAAGGAACTCAAACAAATTAGCAAGTAAAAAACCAAACAATCCCATTAAAAGTGGGCTAAGACCATAAATACACAATTCTTAAAAGAACATATACAAATGGCCAACAAACATATGAAACAATGTTCAACATCACTAATAATCAGGGAAATACAAATCAAAACTACAATAGATTTAACTACATTACTCCTGCAAGAATGGTCATAATCAAAAAATTAAAAAAAAAATAGATGTTGGCATGGATGTGGTGAAAAGGGAAGACCTTTACACTACTGATGGGAATGTAAACTAGTACAACCACTATGGAAAACCGTGTGGAGATTCCTTAAAGAACTTCCAGTAGAACTACCATTTGATCCAGCAATCCCACTTCTGGGTATCTACCCAGAGGAAAGAAGTCATACAAAAAAGATACTTGCACATCCACGTTTATAGCAGCACAATTTGCAATTGCAAAAATATGGAACCAGCCCAAATGCCCATCAATTAATTATTGAATAAGGAGACCATGGTATATATATACACCATGGAATATTAGCCATAAAAAGAAATGAAATAATGGCATTTGCAGCAAACTGGTTGGAACTGGAGATCATTATTCTTAGTGAAAACTCAGGAATGGAAAACCAAACATAGTATGTTCTCACTCATAAGTGAGAGCTAAGCTGTGAGGATACAAAGGCAGAAGAATGATACAGTAGGAGGGAGTAGCCATGATGCCCAAATAGAAATAGCTCTGCTCTTGGCTCTCAGAGAGAAGGAAAAAATGGCAAGTGAATTCTGCATCTTCATTTGAGGTACCAAGTTTCTCTCATTAGGATCAACTAGGTGGTTGGAATAACCCACAGAGAGTGAGGAAAAGCAGGGTGGAGCAAGGGCCCACCCAAGAGTTTCATGGGGCACTAGGAGCTTCCTCTCCCAGCCAAAGGCGGTGGTGACAGATTGTGCTACCCCTCCCTGAAAACCATGCTTTTCCCACAGATCCCTGCAACCCACACAGCAGGAGGTCCCCTTGTAAGCCGATACCACCAGGTTTTGGTCACAAGCACAAAGCTGTGCAGACTCATGGTGGCTGCTCGGATGGGCAGCCACTGGAGTAGATAGTAGGACACAGGAGTATTTGCATACTCGTGCTCTGGAAACTACCATGAGGTAGGAGAGCCGTCCGCTACCATGGGAAGGAGGCTGAAGCCAGGGAGCCATGTGGCCTTGCTCCCATGGAACCCGACAAGCTAAAGCCTACTGGCTTGGAATCTCTGCCAGCCAACACAGCAGGCTAGAAACTGCCTAAGAAGATGAATTCCCAGAGATGGAAGTGCGGCCGCCATCACTGCAGCTCCAGTCAGCTGTTTTCTCCTGCTGCTGGTGCCAGCAAGACTGGGCAGTCTAGACTGGGAGCAGTTTCTCACAGTGGAGCACGACTGGGTTAGTTCGTGGCCAGACTGCTTCTTTAAGCGGGACCCTGTTCCACTCCTGCTCACCAGAGGGGGCCTCCCCATGGAAATTTCAGCATCCTCAGCCAGGGGTTCATGAAGAGAACTCTGATATCCCTGAGAGGAGCCTGCAGGAGGAGGGGCAGCTGCAGTATTATGCATCAGCAGTCTTAGTCTTTTCTGCCTGCTGGCTCTGGGGAGTCAGGGCAGCATAGCACACCTGCCCCACCAAGCCATGGGCAGACTGCTTATTTAAGTGGGTCCTTGATCCTGCTCCTCCTGACTGGGTGACACCTCCAAACAGAAGTCTCCAGACATTTCATATAGGAGTGTTCAGGCTGGTATCAGGTTGGTGCCCCTCTGGGACAGAGCTCCACAAAGAAGGAGCAAGCTGCTGTCTTTGTTGGTCTGCAGCCTCCAGTGGTGATATCTCCAGGAGTGGGAGGGACCCCCCACCGAACTGCAGCATTCCTACAGAAAAGAGGCCTGACTGCTAAAAGAAAAACAGAAAGCAGCAGCAACAACATCAATGAAAGAGACCCCATAAAAACTCCATCCAAAGGTCAGCAGCCCCAAAGATCAAAAATAGATAAACCCATGAAGATGTGAAAGAATCAACCTCTAAATGCTGAAAACTCAAAAAGCCAGAGTGCTGCTTCTCCTCCGAATGACAGCAACATGTCTCCAGCAAGTGCACAGAACTGGGCTGAGGCTGAGATGGATGAAATGACAGAAGTAGGCTTCTGAAGATAGGTAATAATAAACTTCATTGAGATTAAGATTATGTCCTAACTCATTGCAAAGAAGCTAAGAACCATGATAAAACATTACAGGAGCTGTTAACCACAATAACCAATTTAGAGAGGAACATAAATGACCTGATGGAGCTGAAAAACACAACAGAACTTAACAATGCAAACACAAGTATCAATAGCTGAATAAACCATGCAGAAGAAAGGATATCAGAACTTGAGAACTATCTTGCTGAAATAAGGCAGGCAGATACATTTAGAGAAAAAAGAATAAAAATGAATAATAAAACCTCCAAGAACTATGGGATTATGTTTAAGGACCAAAGCTACATCTGATAGGGGTACCTGAAAGGGATGAGGAAAACAGAATCACGTTGGAAAACACACTTCATCCAGGAGAACTTTTCCAACCTAGCAAGACAGGCCAACCTCCAAATTCAGAAAATCAAGAGAACCTCAGCAAGATATTCCACAAGAAGATCAACTCCCTAGACACACAATTATCACATCCTCCAAGGTTGAAATGAAGGAAAAAATGCTAAGGGCAGCCAGAGGGAAAGGCAAAGTCACCTATAAAGGGAAGCCCATCAGACTAATAGCAGACCTCTCAGCAGAACCCCTACAAGCCACAAGAGATTGGGGGCCAGTATTCAACATTCTTAAAGAAAAGAATTTCCAACCTAGAATTTCATAGCTGGCCAAACTAAGCTTCATAAGCGAAGGAGAAATAAAATATTTTTCAGACAAGCAAATGCTGAAGAGCTCCTGAAGGAAGCACTAAATAGGAAAAGAACAAACCATTACCACCCACTACAAAAACACACTTAAGTATACAAACAAGTGACACTATGAACTACATAGACAAGTCTGCAAAATAATCAGCATTATGATGTCAGGATCAAATTCACACATAACAATATTAACTTTAAATGTAAATGAGCTAGATGCCCCAATTAAAAGACATGGAATGACAAGCTGGATAAAGAGTCAAGATTCATCGGTGTGCTGTATTCAAGAGACCCACGTCCCATGCAAAGACACACACACACAAAATAAAAGCAAATGGAAAATAGAAAAAAGTAGGGGTTGCAATCCTAGTTTCTGACAAAATAGGCTTTAAATCAACAAAGATAATAAAAGACAAGTCTTTGAAGAAGACTGATTTATTGTTTGCATTTTTAAAAGAATTCCTCTGGAAGCCGTCATAAGACTGCAGAGAAAAGAAATAAAAAAATCAGACTAGAAGCTGTTGCAGTTGTCTAGGCAAGAGGTGATATTAGCTTTGTTTAGATCCATGGTTCTCATGGGGAAGACGGGCTGTATTTTGTCACTTCCCAGGGGATACTAGGCAACGTCTAGAGATATTTTTGCTTGTCACACTGAGGTGGTGGGTAAAGGTACTGCTGGTGTCTACTGGGTAGAAATCCAGGACACTTCTAAACACCCTAAAATTCACAGGACAGAAGACTCCAACAAAGACCCATAGAACCTCAAATATCACCAGTGTTGAGGTTGAGAATTCTTGATTTAGAGTGATATTAATGGGGATGCTTGAGAAGTAAACTAGTGTAATTATGCAAAGAAAGATATACTGAACACCAAACTTTTAGTAGTTTTTTGAAGGCTACTCAACTATCTTATAAAAAATGATGTAAATATTCCCATGAAATATATTTGATAATTCTTTAATAATCAGTGTGAAGAAATGTTGGGTTCTGTTGCCTACAGAGAAAACAGCAGTGTTTATTTGTCAATTTAAAAATATCAACAGCTTATGTTTTTAAAGGATTTTTACTGGTTTATTAAAAGTTATTTTTCAAATCATATTTACCCAATAACCTTTTTTCTAAATTAAGAAAAACAGAAAAATTTACTTACTTGCCATTCAATGCTGCTACACCAACTGTGCTCCGAGCAATTGACATACTGGCTACAAATGTCCATTGTTGACTCTGTGGATCCCACCTTTCCACTGTATTCAGATAGCTCCAGCCATCATGGCCTCCCACAGCATAAATAGGGCCTTCAAGTACTGTTACACCTAAAACATTGGATAAATGTTGTGCCTATAGTTAATATCATATTGTACATTGAAAGTCTGTTAAGAAGCTAGATCTCACGTTATTGTTCCTAACACAATAAAATTAAATTTTTTTAAAAGTTGATTTAATTCACAGTGAGATTTTAAAAATCAAAGTAACAGTACGAAACTATAAATTCATTCAGCACAGCCTTCAGTTGTTAAAAAAACTATTGTAATATTATATAAACGGCTTAATTAATACCTCATATTAATTTGATTAATACCTAATGTTAATTGAATTATTCCATTAAAGTGAAACAAAATTGGGAGTTAGAAATAAGTATTATGACCTAGATGCTTTATGAAATAATACTAATTCCCATTTTATGGCTATATGAAGAAGCATATACTAAAAATCAAAGGTAAGATGCCTTGGGCCTCTACTTTTAAAGAGCATTTCTACACTGCAGTTTAAAGTAGCTTGTTACTTAACAATAATGTTACTATAAAGCAATGTAATATTACCAATTTGAATTTCAGAATAGTATCCTCTGTGGTTTGGCTTTCTGAAACCATTATAATAAACTTATGTAAAGCTTAGAAAAATTATATCTTTATTATTAACTAAAATTACTAAACATAAGCAATGAAAACAAAATGAATAGAGAGCCATCGATGGGAAGATATACATAACTAGTAAGTGCTTTTCTAGCAAACTCACTTCTTCATAAATAAATTTTCTTAAACGTTCAACAGTTGGTAATTATTTAATTATCATGTTAATATTGATTGATGTGATATCTTTATTTGGGAAAAATTCTGATGAATATTTCCCAAAGGGGTACAATTTGAAGTCAGATGATAAAGAAGTTTGAAGCCTCTGTGATTTTACCCTACTGCTAAGCTGACAAATTAGACTGCCACAAATTTATGCATATTGATTAAGATAGGAATCCTGGATAAAAGAAGAAAGTTTACTCATAGAAACAGCAATAGTCAAAGCATCATCATTTTTGTTTCTATTGCTGGTTCCCCAAGCCCCAATTCCCACAGGGTGATCCAAGGAAGGTAATCAACATGGCCTTAATGTTTCCCTCCTCTTGATCAAACTTTCAACAGTTTCTCCCTGTGTCTACAGCCCTGACTCATTTTCCTTAGAGTGTTTACTTTAGAAAACTTGTCATTGCAAATTATTTCTCTGCTTCTTTGGGATGTAAATCTTTCGTAAAACCTCTTGCCAGTTTCACAACGCAGGCCTGTCTTTCTCAAGGATCTGGGAGCTGCTGTCCCTTTGAAATTTAGTCATTAAGGTAGTCTATCTTCCAGACTCCCTGGTAGTATGGGAGCCTAACTTCAGTTGATACCTTGCAGCAAGTTATAAAACTACCTTTTGACATAAAGATAGAAGAAAGCTAACCGTTCTTTTGAGCAAGGCCACTTAGCAAACAAAGATTGTCTATGATCCACCCATCCAATTTAGTTCCTAAAAACTCTACCACCTTTGTTTCAGCAGAGTTGAGTTCAGTCACAATTTTGGCCTATATTTTTTATTACAAGCCTTCAGTAAAGTCTTTCTTGCCTGTTTACAATTGCCGCATACAATTTTTGCTGTGAGAGGGTTAATGTAAACCTATACATGCAGCACATTGTATTATAGAAAACAACTATAATTTATAATGGACAATAAACGTGTACTCATTGCTCCAGAAGGAGGTACAATTTTTATTCTTTTAAGCATGCCTGCATTTTATTTTGGGGATAGAAACTATCTTTATGTTCCTAGTCTTTCTGTTAAAATAATCTCTTTTTAAATATATTCCAGAACAAAGGGCACTCAGTAACTTTACTTCAAAGATGTGCAGAAATATGAGAGACCCATGAAGAATTGTCTCCCAAAACTGATGTGAAAATAAAATGACAACTCATTTATTCATTCATTTATTTAACTATTATTCATGGACAGACTTTAATTTTCAGGAATTATTACTGGCATTTAGGACACAGTGACAGATTAGGCAAAGTCTCTGCCCACAGTGAGCTCCTATATCAGTCAATGAGTCAATTAAAATGGAATAAGTCCATTGTTCCCAATAAGTAAGTATACTTCACACATATTACACAGTTATGCAATTATAATTTAATAAAGAGTAAATGTACCCAAATAACATTAAAAATGTTCTACAACATACATTCAGCTTAGGGATGTTATTTCACACAGCCCTATGCATGTAGAGGGATAGTGTTTTGAGTGCAGGCATAGGTAAAATTAAAAAGCATGAGCTTCAGATGTTGTTTTTTCATTAGGTAGCTTGACATGGGAAATGGGGATTAGAAAGGATGAATAAATGTGAAGGTTGAGGTTATTTCAAAAGGATATCATATTATCTCATAGGCTTTTTTTTCTTATTTTTCTTTTTTTATTATACTTTAAGTTCTGGGGTACATGTGCAGATCGTGCAGGATTGTTACATAGGTATACACATGCCATGGTGGTTTGCTGCATCCGTCCTCCCATCATCTACATTAGATATTTCTCTGAATGTTATCCCTCTCCAATCCTCCCACTCCCTGCTATCCCTGCCCTAGCTTGCCCATCCCCCAACAGGCACCAGTGTGTGATGCTCCCCATACTGTGTCCATGTGTTCTCATTGTTTATCACCCACTTATGAGTGAGAATATGTGGTGTTTGATTTTCTCTTCTTGTGTCAGTTTGCTGAGAATGATGGTTTCCAGATTCATCCATGTCCCTGTAAAGGACATGAACTCATACTTTTTGATGGCTTCATAGTATTCCATGGTGTATATGTGCCACATTTTATTTATCCAGTCTATCATTGATGGGCATTTGGGTTGGTTCCAAGTCTTTGCTCTTGTAAACAGTCCCACAGTGAACATACGTGTGCATGTGTCTTTATAGTGAAGCAATTTATGTTCCTTTGGGTATATACCCAGTAATGAGACTGCTGGGTCAAATGGTGTTTCTATTTCTAAACCCTTGAGGAATCATCACAGTGTCTTCCACAATGGTTGAACTAATTTATACTCCCACCAACAGTGTAAAAGCATTCCTATTTCTCCACATCCTCTCAAGCATCTGTTGTCTCCACATTTTTTAATGATCGCCATTCTAACTGGCATGAGATGGTATCTCAATGTGGGTTTGGTTTGCATTTCTCTAATGACCAGTGATGATGAGTTTTTTAAAATATGTTTCTTGGCTGCATAAATGTCTTCTTTTGAGAAGTGTCTGTTCGTATCATTTCCCCACTTTTTAATGAGGTGGTTTTTTTCTTGTAAATCTGTTTTAGTTCTTTGCAGATTCTGGATATTAGCTCTTTGTCAGATAGGTAGATTGCAAAAAATTTTCCCATTCTGTTGGTTGTCAGTTCACTCTAATGATTGTTTCTTTTGCTGTGCAAAAGCTCTTAAGTTTAATTAGATCCTATTTGTCTATTTTGGCTTTTGTTGCCATTGCTTTTGGTGTTTTAGTCATGAAGTCCTTGCCTATGCTTATGTCCTGAATGCTGTTGCCTAGGTTTTCTTCTAGGGTTTTTATGGTGTTAGGTCTTAGGCTTAAATCTTTAATCCATCTAGAGTTAATTTTTGTATAAAGTGTAAGGAAGGGGTCCAGTTTCACCTTTCTGCACATGGCTAGCTAGTTTTCCCAACACCATTTATTAAATAGGGAATCCGTTCCCCATTGATTGTTTTTGTCAGGTTTGTCAAAGATCAGATGGTTGTAGACATGTGGCGTTACTTTCAGGGCCTCTGTTCTGTTCCATTGGTCTATTTTTTTTTTTTTTTTTTTTTACTTAGGATTGTCTTGGCTATGTGGGCTCTTTATGAAGAATCTGGAATACAACATTGCCCAAGTCATACATAGAGTAGCTCAATAGAGTAAAGCTGGAAATTCTCCTCAAATTAATCTGTAATTCAATGAAATACCAAATAAAAACTGGTTGGGGGCAAAGAAATAAGCACATAAATAAATGAAACAGAATGTAGAGTCCAGAAAATTGAATTCAAGATATCAAAAAGATTGTATTTTAAATCATTAAATATAGAAAAATATTTTTACAATATTGGAGTAGGACGAGCCCTGTTAAGGCAAAACCCAGAAGCTAAAAATCAAATGATTAATCGATTTTAAAACCTCAAATTAAAAATCTAAGTATGACACAATAAAAATCAATAAATAAAACTAAATGACAAGAAATAGACTGGAATAAAATATTTGCTATATATAAACAAAGGATTGCATAGGATTATTTACAAGATCCATAAATAACTTCTAATAATTAACAAGAAAAAGTTAACTCAACAAAGAAAAATTGGTCAAAAGGTCAAGGAATATGACCAGGCAATTAAAAAAAGAGAAAACACAAATGGTTAGTTAAAAATAAAAATGTGTTTTACCTCAGTAGTGGTCAGATCAATGAAAATTAAAACAGAATGCTATATGATTTTTCCAGTTGTCAGATCGGTCTTTTTTTTTTAATTGCGAAGGTTCAGTGTTGATAAAGATGTGAGGAAATTAGCGCTTTTAACCTTGCACCCAGCCCCTCGCTTTGAGACGTCTGTAGTGGACACTGTTGGCTGCTTGCACAGGGTTTCCACCCTCCAAAACCCTGATTTCTTCAATATTGCTCCTTCCTACACATCTTGTATTCCTCAAGAGAAGCTGACCCACCCCCTGTGCTAGGGATGAATCTGACTGAACTAAAGGCAATTTCAGCCCATTCTCCCTTCAGTGATAGTTCAGAAATCTGGACAATGAAAAGCAAGGAAAACTTTGCTGGAAGTTTTCCAAAAAGTTTTTTTTTACTCCTTATGAGAACATCAAGATGCCAACCATGCTTTCTCACACAAGGCATATGCAAGGAAGAATGCAGCCTGAAGCTTCTTTAACCTCCGAAATTCCTCTTCTAGAGACAGATAATTTTTCTACAATGTGCCAGACAATGTTCTGGGTTCTGGGAACAGACAATGTACAAAACAGGCAAAACTCACTGCCTATGAAACATTTTTATTGGGAAGATAAAAATAAACAAGGGCAAGCAAGTAAAATATATAATTTGACAAATAATAAAGCAGAGAAAGGAGATTTAAAATATTGGGGTATAATAAAAATAGGGCAGTCAGGGAAGGCCTCATGAAAGGTGGACATTTGAGTGTATTCTTGAAGGAAGGAGGAAGAAAGCTATGCTGACATTTGAGAGGAAAACGTTCCAGGAAAAGGAAGAAATTGATATAGAGGCCAGAGTATCCTGGAACGTTCAAGGAAGAGCAGAAAGCTCTTCCTTGGGTATACTTTGAAGGTAGAGTCCACAAGATGTGCTAATGGACAAGATACGGGGTATAAGAAAAAGAGAAAAGTCAAGAAAGACACTAAAGTTTTAAGCCTAATAACTCCTCAAGAACAGAGTTGCCCTTAACTGAGAGGGAAAGCTGGTTTGGAGTAAAAGTGGGAAGAGGTCTGGGGTTCAGTTTGATTTTGTTAAGTTTGAGATGCTTATGTCTCAAAGTAGAGATGTCAAGTGAGCATTCAGATATTCAAGGCTACATTTCACGAAAAGGTGGGTTTGAAGGTAAACATTTGGGAGTTGTCAGACTGGGTACTATTCTAAGTATTAAACAAATGTAGGCATTTATGCCTAACAAAAGCCATATGAAATGGGAACCATTATAATCCTCAGATTACAGATGGAGAAAAAGACACAGAAAAGCATAGTAACTTTTTGAAAGTCACAAAGCAAATACATGGCAGAGTGGCGTTTGAATCTGGCAGAATAGTTTACAACCTTTATCTTGGCCACTATGTTACGCTGACTTATTGGCTGTATTTAACTCACTTGATTGCTCCCTGCTGAAAACACTTTTTAAACTTGGCTTTCAGGACACCATGCTTCCCTGGATTTTTTCCTATCTTCTTGGCTGTTCATTTTCAGCCTTCTTGGCTGTTCTTCCCTGCTGGCTTTCCGAAATCGTGACATCAGAGAGCCCCATAGCCAAGTCTTCTCCTTCTCTCTGTTCCCTCCTTTGGTGATCTCATTACAAATCTCATGGTATTAAAGTTTGTTGATAGTCTGGGTGGTAAATAATTAAAACTTAAAAGTCTTTAAAAATCTATAAATGATCTAACGAAACTCATTATTTGTTAAATAATGTAAATGAAAATGACATTTTAAAAAATTATCACAAATCTTGATCTTGGTCCTATTGCACACTCTCTCTAGTATTTTTCAAGGACTACAAACAATTGAAAACATGCAAATATTATTCCTTGAGGTAAAAAGTTAAATTATGCATAAAGTAGCAGATACTTTCAGAAAGTCCATCAGTAATAGTACTGCCAAAGGAATTAAAAATAACCTTGGATTTCTTATCCCTCAGTTTAATACAAATTAGATAGAGGGCAAGATTGAAAGGTTAAGGGAAGAATTGTGTTTCTCTGTAGTGTTTTTCCTGAATGTTTAGTGGCATTATTAACTAAAAATTAATAACTCTAGCCATACAATAACCTTCTATTCCATCCATGTAAGAATCCCCCACACCATGTAAAAAAAAGACACAGATTTTTCTCTAATGCATACATAAATAAATTAGGATTTTTGCCCAAAATAAGATAATTGATATTTGTTTTTATTAACTCAAATTTTATGGCTCATTTATAGTTCTGTAAAACTATAACTAACTAGAATTGGAAAAATATTTTTAGAATGGCCAGAGACTATATAAGAAAGAAAATTCATAGAACATCTTCAGGTAACTAGCGAATTTTTATAAAACTTAGTAAATAGGTTTAAATCAGCATAGATAGAGACTTGTAACATGCCTGTATATGGAAGTTAAAAATTAGGTCTTCAATCATGTAACCATAAAAGTATCCTTCTTGCTAGGCTTCTGAAAAGCACACTATTGTGAGATAAGGCAAAAAGTTTGCCAGAGATTTGTTTTTCTTCTTACAAGTGGCCTCATCCTTTAGCCTAATAATCTCACTTCTAGATGATTACTGCAGGGAATAATCAAAAGGAAGGAAAATTCTACATGTTCAAAGATGTTCGCTGAAGGATTATGTATATAATTTAGGATTTGGTAAAAACCTAGATGTTCAACAATAGGGAAATATTTAATTACATTAGAGTCAATCCACTTGATGTAATAATATGTAATCATTAAATGCATAGTACAAAGTACTCGTTGTATACAAATGTATACATATGGTTAAACTGTGTGTTTATTTTATTAAACAGTTCGATCTCAATTAATTAAGCTCTTGTCATATATGTGTAACTGTGTGAGTACTACCTGGGCTTAAGGGTGGGGGGAAAAAACAGATTAGTAGCACTCTTTACAAAATCTTTCCTTCAGAATGCTTAATTCTGTCTGGTTGAGCCACATGACACATTGATGAAGACTTTTAGGTTCCCAGGGTAATTATAGGTCACACCTAAGTAATCACCAGTTAGGCTTTCTCATTCATTGCAACTAGCTTCGTGAAGCAGAGAAATTTACTTTATTGATTCTGGGTATTTTGCTAGCCTCTTCAAGTCATTTTGGAATCTTTTTTCAGGAGATATGAAGTATCTCTATATTTCAGTGCACATCTTTGCTATAGAAAAGTGATTTTCAGCTTTGCAGCCCAAAGATGCATTCCATGTATGAATAGGAATCTTTGTGCCACAAGAGTAAAGTCATCAGCTTCTATGTGATGCAGAAGAAATGTTCATCTTCTAATGTGCATATATGTAAGCCACCTCTTTAAAATCAGCCCCTTTAAATGGCACTGAGTATGCTTCTGTGTATGACACATCAATGTCCATTAATTGCATGAAGAGAGAATCTCAGATTCCAATGGCAAAATCTGTAAAAGTAGATATACAAAGAAAAGTGGAAGCATCTGTTTAATATATACGACATTAGAATTTAATTTTACCTCTGTGATGCTTTTGTGTGGCTGCAGTGTTACAGCAGAGCATATAAGCATAGCCGTGCAGTGTCAGCAGGTGCATGCCACCAAATTACTGCTTTTAATTTGCATATTCATCTGCTAAGAAGCATGTCATTATCATATCAAAGGGATACTAAGCAACATCTAGCTTGGAGAGATGTGGCATAGTTTCAATAGGAGCAATTAATGCAAGATGAGGACTCTCTTTCTGTCATGTCTCCCAGGGCTAGCTGTAATCGGGCTGATTATTGGATACCAATAAGACTGAGGGCCCAGTTGGCACAGAATAAGAGAAGAACTGGAAAGAGAGCCTGCCAGTCCTTTCTAACTATACACTTGATGGCAATTTGACACTCTGGTCACTTAAAAGAATCCTGTTAATATCACAGAAGCTATCTACATGCACCCATCGGTTGTAGTTGTCATAAAATGACCAAATGCAGCCGCAAAGTAATATATTTTTAAAAAAAGAAGAATCTGAACAAGCGGGCATGAAACAAAAATGTGAAGGAGGCATTAAAATTGTGTTTACAAATATGGGTTTTAGTACTTAGGTAAGTTTCATTTAACAAACATTGTCTTCTTTCTTCAAACATTTATTGAGCACCTATATATGTGTCAGACAGTGTCAGAACCTACAGATAAAGACATAAGCCAGTCACTGTCCATAATCTGAACAAACTTGTAGTTGAACAGGGGAGGCAGGTGTGTAAACCACACAAAACTTGAATAACACGTACTTTTTTCTTGTTTATTAACTTAGAAATGGTTAAAAAATGTGCAAAACCATCTTTTTTTGACATGACAGCAATAACACAGTATAATTTCTTTCAAGGAAAGCCTTTTCAAGAACAGAATTTTTAAATTTAGTTAATTTTGAAAACTATCTCACTTTTCCTTTCTTAACGGAAGTAGTGGAAAACAATGTGAAAACTTAAAAGTTGAACAATGGAAATATAGTTTTAAAATTGTCCTATTGCAGTTTTTCATTGGATACACTGACATAAGTAATGCTTTTAAAAAGCAGAAACAGTTCATAGTTTGCTTCTTGCAGTGCCTAGGATGAGAAGTTACAAACACTTCATTAAATTATTCAACAAGGCCAGGCATGGTGGCTTATGCCTGTAATCTCAGCTCTTTGAGTGGCCAAGGCGGGTGGATCACCTGAGGTCAGGAGTTCGAGACCAGCTTGGCCAACATGGTGAAACGCTGTCTCTACTGAAAATACAAAAAATTAGCCGGGCATGTTGGTGGGCGCCTGTAATCCCAGCTACTTGGGAGGCTGAGGCAAGAGAATCGCTTGAACCCGGGAGGTGGAGATTGCAGTGAGCTGAGATTGTGCCATTGCACTCCAGCCCAGACAACAAGAGCAAAACTTTGTCTCAAAAAAAAAAAAATTATTCAACAAATATTTTTGGACACTCATCATGTACCAAATGCTGCTATAAGCACTTGGTACATGATGAGGATATAGCGAACAAAACAAGCCAATCGCCTGCCCCTGTGTTTACATTCATACATGCTTCTGTGTATGAATAAATGTACCGAGCACATGCCTGAAGTTCAATGACATTTATTCAACAAGGATTTAATCAACACCCTGTATGTACCAGACTAGTCAATATAGGGAATTTTAATTCACCTTGGAAACTATAAAACTGCAGTGAGTACAAAGAAAAAAAAAAAGCTTTCCAAGTGATCAGTAAACCTAGAACGGAATGGTTTATGTGAAGCAAGACTTAAGTGTGTATTCTTTTATGGAGTCCAATCTTTCCAAGTAGTTTCAAACACCTCTAAAACCAGTTAGCTCGGTATAGCTTCAGAAAGCTCACCAATCCTGTCACTCGTCAACTGTTGTTAAAATTTAGGGATGAGGCATTAGACCTTTGTGAGCATCAGATCCAGGCACTTGGTTTGCTTCATCTTATTTAGCACTCAGAGGAATCCTTTAAGATATGTGCTAATACATCCAATTTGCAGATAATGAAGCCAAGGATCAGAGAGTTTATGTTTCCCAGGGTTACCCAGTTGGGAAGTAGCTGAATGGGATTAGAACTCAGAGTTTTCTAATGCCAAATATGTGTACTATTCACAGCATGTTCTTTATAACACAGCATTCAATATCCTAGTCGAATCTGTTTTTTGGCAATGAATGTGAGTATCAGAACTAACTTACATGATTGTAGTTCATCTTTTTGAGCAAGAACAATATTTGGCCAATACCACTCTTTTACCTTATTGTGGTGGGAATTAAGGGTTAAATGATGTATACTGTATCAAAACTACTGGTTGAAATTTAAGCAAATGAACAAGAAAATGATCTCTTTAACTATATGTTCCTACTCTGGTTAACTTTTTCACCAAATTAAAGGGTTATTTTTAACCTTAATCTCATTAAGTTTTTAATTAAACCTATTCTGAGAATTAGGAACTGAGAGTTTTTGTTTTGTATTTTTTTAAGCTGTTTTTTTGGTAGAGTTGAAAAAGCTGCTGACTTGGGATTCAGAAGACTTGGGTTTAAATTTTGGCTTTAAATTCTGGTTGTCTGTGAATAATACTTAGCCATAGGGTCTCAGTCTTTTTATCCATATGATGAAGAATTTAGTCTAGTTCCTATCTCAGGTTACTTTCAAGTCTAGCTTTCTATAATTCTATGAAAAATAGCTAGAAGAGGCTCTACTTTAAATACAGTACATAAAATATTTGAATACTCCATACTTCCGAATTCTTCTTTCCTGCAAAAAATAAAAATTGTCTATTATGTTTTTAAATAATGCCTTTAAGCAAAACTTTAGTAGATGATAATTATTGCTTCTCTTTTGCAAAAGTTGGTTACATTGCAGCATTTACTTATTTCTTTGTTACCAAGAAAGAAGAAAGGAAGAAATGAGAAAAGAAAAGAAAATGAAAGGATGAAAGGAAGGCAGACTTGTGTACACATGTGTTTCATACACACAGGTGATCATAATGTCAACTTTTTAAAGTTCTATGATTTGTTTCTGCCATAGAAAAATAATATTACCCTTCAAAAAGTGATATTCCCAGTAGCAATTATGGCATCCTTCCTTGAGTGAAATGGTAGGTTCTACAAATGCTAGAGTTCCACAGAAAATTTTATTTATTTCTTCTGTTAACAAGAGTAAGTTTTATGAATTAACTATAAACAACTGATAGCTTTTTATATTTATAATCATTCATATTATTTATAACTATCAAGACAAACATGACTTAATTATCGTCCACCATAGGCATTTGGATATTTTCTTTTTCCTTTTTCTTTTTGACACAGGGTCTCAGTCTGTTGCCAGGCTGGTGTGCGTGGTGTATGTCGGCTCACGGCAACCTCCGCCTCCCGGGTTCAAGTGATTCTCCTGCCTCAGCCTCCTGAGTAGTTGGGATAACAGACATGCACTACCACGCCCAGCTAATTTTTGTATTTTTAATAGAAACGGGGTTTCATCATGTTGGCCAGGCTGGTCTCTAATGCCTGACCTCAAGTGATCTGGAATCAGATTGGCCTCCCAAAGGGCTGGGATTACAGGCTTGAGCCACCGTGCCTGGCCAACATTTGGGTATTTTCTAACTGATTTATTTAAGCCTGCATTCACACAAGGAGGTCTTCAAGACTAATCTGTTGTTTTCAGGAGACCCTAATTCAGATCAAAACCTTTCCTAACTTCACATGTAACTCTGTCGGAAGCATACTCAAAGGAAAGCATCTTCACAAGTCTCACTTTCCACTCTCAGTTCACTTTGTCCCCTCTCATCAGTCTTGATACAATCTCCCAAACTTCTATACAGTCAATGCAGGCATTAAAAAAAAAAGCTCAATTTAAAAAGAAAAAACTTGGAACAGGTTTTTTATTATTGATAATTCACAGAGGAAAGTTTTTGTGTCATCATTATCTATATGGCTTATCATGGTGACATAGATATTCCACAAGTCCATTCACAAACTTCTGATGTCCATTTTCAGCGGCTGCAGTAGGAAATATGAACCACCAATGCTTTCATTGGAAGGATTCAAGGTTCTTCACATCTACCTCATGGAAATAAGAAGGATTGCTTTATCATCTGATTTTTAGGTTTCCAAAGAAAGATAAAGAGGCTGCTCTCATTCATTTATATATGCATATATTATTAACAGTGAGCTAAGTGGAGACAGTAGAACAAGAAAACGTTGTGTTCCTTTGAAAACCTAGGCTTTATTGGTGCAATTCAAATGGCCAGAGAGATCACATTTATGTCTAAAAAAGAAAAAAAATATTAAGTAATGACATGGGTTAAAATTGAAGAATGAACTATAGTATCACATATCAGGCTTATTGCTGATAGGGGATGGTAGATATGAGTAAAGGAAAATAAAATTGTGCCATTGAAACATAAGGAAACAGCATCATGGTACATTTTGTTTTAACTGCATAAAAGATAAAGATCATGGTACATTTTGTTTTAACTGCAAAAAAGATAAAGAGTAATAGATCTATCATATGCTTATATTATGCCAAATCATAGCTAGAAATCCTTGGTCCACTGAAGAAGAAATACTTGGCATCAAAGAAGAATGAATACTTAATTATTTAATTAAGACTAACCTAAAACAAGAACAAATCCTGAAATTATCCACAACCACATGACATGAGGTAGATTTAGATGCAAAGGGAAATTAACACTTTTCCAAGTAGAAAATTACTGATGTACAGGTATTTTCTTTGGCTACTTTAAAGTAAGGAAATTTTACACCTAAAGTATCTAGTTTTTTTCTATTTCTTAAAAGAATCAGAAGATTTTAGAGTACTGGCTTATTCCTACATGACCATTGGGAGAAACCAGGCAATGGATGCTTCCTTCGGATGGAGTCTCTTCTATTTCACCATAATCCCCACTGGCCCCCTCTCATCTTACCCACAGCTTGGTTACCTACCTGATCCTTTGTAGGTTTTTGAGCATTCAACCCCTGATATGCTAAGCATTACTCTGGGTTACATTTTTTTTTTTCTGAGACAGAGTTTTGTTCCTGTAACCCAGGCTGAAGTGCAATGGTGGGATCTTGGCTCACTGCAACCTCTACCTCCCAGGTTCAAGCAATTCTCCTGCCTCGGCCTCCCAAGTAGCTGGGATTACAGGCCCCCGCCACCACACCCAGCTAATTTTTTGTATTTTTAGTAGAGACGGGGTTTCACCATGTTGGACAGGCTGGTCTCGAACTCCTGACCTCACCACCTGCCTCGGCCTCTCAAAGTGCTGGGATTACAGATGTGAGCCACCGTGCCCTGCCTGGGCCACATCTTTTATCCTGGTAATCCTTGAATATATCTAAAGAGACATAGCATTATTCACATTTTAAAGACAAGGAAACCAAAGCTCTGGGAAATTAGGTAACTGGCATAATTGTTCATGTAGCTAGAGACTATCATGCTCTTTCTTTCCTTTCTCCAAAAGTAATGTTCTAAGGATTAGAAAAGTTTAGAACAGGCTCTATGCAGTGGCTTACGCCTGGAATCTCAGCACTTTGGGATGCCAAGGTGGGTGGATTGCTTGAGCCCAGGAGTTCAACACCAACCTGGTAAAACCCCATCTCTACAAAAAATAAAAATATTTGCCAGGTGTGGTGACATGTGCTACAGATCCAGCTACTTGGAAAGCTGAGGTGGGAGGATTGATTGAGCCCAGGAGGCTGCAGTGAGCCGAGGCTGCACCATTGTACTCCAGCCTGGGTGGCAGAGTGAGATTCCATCTCAAAAAGAAAAGAAAAGTTTAGACCAGTCATTCTCAAACTTACTTGCATATTAGAATCATCTGAGAAGCTTAAAAAAAAGTGTGAGCTCCATCCCAGGCCACATAAATCAGAATGCCTTGAAGGGGATGCGGGCATAGATTGTTTTTAAGTTTCTCCGGTGATTTGAATGTGCAGCCAGGGATTCAAACCCCTAGCTTTGGTATCAAAAGACAAGATAATTTCCAGTTCCTGCTTAATTTTGTTTTTAATAGTTTTAAAGCACATACACAGTCAGACAGACATTTGGCCTTGCAAAAAACAATGTACTCGAATGTTTTACTTTTGAAAGTATATATTGTGTTGTATCAGCAAAGCATTAACAAACCACTTGAACTGAGTTTGAATTTACCTAACTCTACATGGAGTTTATATAGCCCTAAGTACTGAAACAAAATGAATATTTGAATCCTGTGGGTATCAAGTATCAAGTTGTAGGTATCAAGTTTCTTCACACAGCTGAATTTCAATGCAGGAGGCTGGGTGCGGTGGTTCATACCTGTAATCCCAGAACTTTGGGAGGATCACTTGAGACCAGGAGTTTGAAACCAACCTGGTCAGCATAGTAAAACCCTACCTCTACAAAACATAAAATAAAATAAAATAGCTGAGCATGATGGCACACACCTGTAGTGTTAGCTACTCACGAGGCTGTCAGGAGCGTTGCTTGAGCCTTAGAGTTAGAGGCCACAACCTACGCGACAAGAGGAGACCCTGTTTCTAAATAAATAAATAAGTAAAAATAATAAATAAACTCAGCATGTATAAGGTCCAGCTGGCCTTTGACTATATTAACCAGTTGAGTTTTATCATGGTTCACTGGGCAAAGCTTGTATCTTTCATGATGCCTGAGACTTGTTTACACCAAAAGCCCAGTTTAATCAATCAGTCAAAAAAACAATAAAACTGATTGTTTGATTACTTTTTAAAAATAATAAATTCTCATTTTACTGGTCAAATTATTGTAGGTGTACTCGTTTGCATGTATAGGCCATCTGTGATGTTAATGCATATTATTTTTTATTAAATGGTTAGAAAAATTCAGTGTAGTGTTCCAACTATGACTGGCCCTGGACAAAGGAGGATGAGAGTTGAAAATGTAATTATTTACTCGTGGCAAAGTGTGGCATAATTTTTGCTTTAAAATAAACTCCATGCATTGTAGATGAGAATTTGTTTTAGAGGTCTCATTCAATCGGAAAAAAGCCATGCAAATCCTTCCTTCTTTTGGAATTTGTCTTTACCAATAAGTGTACTAGAAATGATTCTACATTAGAGTGAGTTTTGATAAAAATTTAAACAGCAGTGCCGTCTAAAATTAGAACATTTACTTCAGACATAACTTATTTTGATGCATCATAAAATTATGAAGATCAATTATGAAGCAACTTTTAAGATTGCAATGTTTTCCATTTTTGCAAATAGAGCACTAGCTAGTAAATTTTAGAATTTGGATATTCATCCAAAATTAGAAGCGAAAGAAGCACTGGAGTTGGCTATAATTAAGGCATGGGTAAGTGGAGACCTCGTAAGCCTGCTTTCAACAGGTATATGTTAATTATTTGTCATCAGCAGGCTCTATTCACATCCCCAAAGCCAGCTCATTTTAGCTCACTAATTCTCAAAGCATCTTCATAAGTAGGAATGCTAATAAAAATCTATTTTGCAATAGAATATAGGGAAAGAAACTCTCCCTTGTCAAAGGTAAGGCTGAAATTTTTTTAAGGAGAATTTGTATTGTTTTAATTATTTTTATGTACAGAAAACTCAACAGTGTACACTTAACCCTCTAGTGGCAACTTCTTTAGCCTTTGCCTTTCCAGCTTGGCTATGTGAGCCACAGATTTGGGACCCAGGATATTACCTTCCCAGTGACAACAGATGTCATCATATCTGTCATTGTAATTGGTCCTGATTACTTCCACCAGCTCAGCCAAACCTCTGTCTTCTGAGCTCACCTGTGTGAAGGCAACAGTGGTACAGGTCTTCTTACGTGTCCCAGTCTTGCCTTCCCCTTAATAATGCAGTAAGGGACCCTCCATTGTATGAGACAGGGCAGGCAGGAAGACAACCAGCTCAATGAGATCCACGTCCTGTGTGCCACCAAGGTGATCATGGTGGTAACTTCTGCTAGAAGGACAAGTGGTCTGCTGGTGGGGATGTCCCCTTTGCCAGTAGCTTTTGTCTCAGCATGGCCACTAGTCTCTGCTTCTGCTCTTGCCATGTCTCTGGTCTGTACTTGTGGGCCAGTGTAAGCAGCTGAGTGGCTGTTTTGGAGGTCCAAAACCTGGTTAATTGCAGGATACACTTTCAGCCACTTATAGTGGATAGCTCTTTGACACGGCAACCAGACATAGTGGGGCCATTTGACAAAGCAGTTGGGGTCCGTTTTGGGCTGGATATCCTGTCCAATGCCAAAATTCTTAGGCCTTTTCTCTGACAGGCGATTCACCACTTTCTCGGCCTCCTCTTTCTTCAAGACAGCCGGGTCCAGAGCCACCTTCTACCCCTTGGCCGTCTTTCCTTTCAGCATCTTGGGCAGCAGGAGAGATAGTGAGGTTGAAATTGTAATAAAGTTTAAATCAGGGTATTGGGCACAGTATTTTAGCCTGTATGAGATAGATGGATAGATAGATAAGCACATACATACCTACAACACATATGTATGTGTATGTGTACATGTACGCATTTATACTTACACCAAATATAGATATGTAATACTTAGAAATACAGTGTACATGTTGATATTAATGTCATGATATCAAATTCTATATGATGACACAAACTTTAGTTAGAGTCAAGTTGGTTGTAAAAAACAAAAACTGATTCAAACCAACCTAAATAATAGATGGGATAAATCCCATGTATCCCATTAACTGGTATTACAGCACAGCTAACATCACTATAAAGCGCAAGGGCAGACCTGGCTTCATTCGGTGACGAATGGTTTCATCAGGACTCTATCTTGGTGTTTCTCAGACTGTGTCCACTTGGCCTCAGGTTGGTCCTGGCAGCCTCTTTTCCCCTATCCCCACCATCATTCCCATTGTGTCAGCTCAGCAACCCCTCCAAAAAGAATTGTTTCTCAGCATCTGTAACAGAAAAGCCTAGGGCAGGACCCTGATTAGCCTGCCTTGAGTCACTTGCTTGCCCATGCCAATCAATGTGTCCTTAAGTACAGGGTTCCCTGATTGCCCGTGCCTAGGTCATGTGCCCACGCTTGTGTCTGGGTGAGGGATAAAAGGGGAAGTGTCTTTTTGCCTTCCCCAACCACGTGAAGAGGGTTATCTCATGGAAAAGAATGTTCTGATACAAAGAGAACGTAGAGAAGCGTAGTGGCTACATAAAAATGACGTATGTTCTGCTTCAACAAACAAGGCCCTACATACATGGCCCCTGCCTAGCAATGAAGCCCTTTTAGCTTTCCTTCCCCGTAAATACATTAATTATAACCAGACCCAATTACTAGTGTTCCCTCAATTTGATGTGTTTGTTGACTGAATAAATGAACAACTGTATCAGTAGAGGTACCTCTATGCTATTATTAAGTTTGCAAAATTTGAGGCCTCCTGAAAAGTCCAGATAATTTAAAGGCAGGAATCGTTTGTGCTTGCAGCCTTCAAAGCACCTACTATAATGTTATGCACTTACCACGTGATTACTTAAAGTTTCTGAACTAAAATGTGCTGGCTCCAGTTCTTAGGCAGGGCAATTCCTGCTTTTCCAGGATGGTTATTTTCCCTCAAGAAACTACCATATACTGTGATTTCCATGTGTATATCTGATGAAGAGACTTTGCCCAGGTGTAAATATTCTGACCTAGTAGTTGTCCAGAGCAGTCTGCATAATAAAAATTGTGTTGCCTGATTTCTAGATGGAAGCTGAGCACCAGAGCATTTTAGAAATATTAGAGTCCATGGGTGGCCAGGTGCAGTGGCTCATGCCTGTAATCCCAGCACTCTGGGAGACTGAGGTGGGCGGATCACTCGAGGACAAGAGTTCAAGACCAGCCTGGCCAACATGACGAAACCTTGTCTCTACTAAAAAATACAAAAAAAGAAAATTAGCTGGGCATGGTGGCGCATGCCTGTAATCCCAGCTAGTTGAGAGGCTGACACATGAGAATCACTTGAACCCAGGAGACAGAGGTTGCAGTGAGCTAAGATTGTGCTCCTGCACTCTAGCCTGGGCAACAGAGTGATACTCTGTCTCAAAAAAAGAAAAAATAGAAATATTAGAACCCACAGATAATAAATCTCCTGGTTGCAGAGATGTGCCTCTATTTTTTGCAGGCAGATTGGCCTAACCTGTTTTTTAAAAATGGTGTAGGGCTTTTTAGAAGGAAGTACTAATATGCACCAATTAAAATTTGTTCTGTGAACTCTTTTTCTTTAAATATAAGTTGAATCTACCATATATTCTATTATTAATAGATCACATTAGTATACTAACTTATAATCTATAAATTTCTTTCACATGCATAAATTTCATAACACTTATAACTCATGTAAAAGTTAAAAACAAAAACAAAAACAAAAAACAAAGTTTTAGTTGAGTATAAAGTGAAAACCTAATGCAATTTCAGAGTACATCAACAGAAGCAAATGTCCGGACAAAGGAGGTAATATTTTCATTGCCATCTGTAGTAGTTTTGATATTAATGTCATCTGGGGTGTTGTTTAACTATGGGCTTCGTCAGGTTCTAAGAGGGACATTGATTGACCCAGCTGGAGCTTGTCCAAAAGATGGGGTGTAAAATCGGAGGCCAAGTCACATGAGTAACAGCTGAAGGAGCTGAAGATATTTAGTCTTAAAAAGAAACCCACAATAGTTAATTGAAAAAACAGCAACAGAATCTAAATACTAATAGGGCTAATTCTTAAGAATTCTAATTCTTAAGAAGAATTAGACCTTTTCCATGGATGAGCTAAAAGCTACACATTTTGGTTCAATATTTTTTAAGTTGTCCTAATAAAAATACTGTTTTCAAATGACCTAATGATTTACCTGTCACCGAAAATGATAACTCAAAGTCTGCATGATCGTATATCAGGCACACCAGCTGTACCATCTACTAGCTTTGTGATATTGGACAAGTTACTCTACCTTGCTGAGTCTCAGTTCTTTAATCTTGAAAATGAATTTTTAGTATTGTTGGATGGATTACATAAGACAGTGCAAGTCAAGCCATCGACACTGTGTCTGCTCAGAGTACATGCTCAATGAGGGGCAGCATTATTATCAGAGCGACTTGTAAAGGGCTTCCCTAAACCATGCAAAAATAATAGAGGAGGAAAATAATAACAGTGTTTAACTCCCTAGGCCCTCTACATAACCAAAAATTGAAAAAGATTGGTGTGGAAACCTTGGTCTTCTATTGTGTTCTACAGTGATTGATGTCAATGATCCTTTTGTCTTGAATTTTATTTGAAGCCCCAGACAAAGAAATTATCATTTTTCTTTCTTAAGAAGCAAAAAAATGTTTATTGAATATCTCCCTGACTTTATAGAATGCCAGAATATTCTTATTCTTATTTGAGACAGAGTTTTGCTATTGTTGCCCAGGCTGGAGTGCAATGGTGTGATCTCGGCTTACCACAACCTCAGGTTCAAGCTATTCTGAACCTCAGGTTCAAGCTATTCTCTTGCCTCAGCCTCCTGGGTAGCTGGGATTACAGGTATGTGCCACCACATAAGGCTAATTTTGTATTTTTTTTTTAGTAGAGATGGGGTTTCTTTATGTTGGTCAGGCTGGTCTCCCAACTCCCAACTTCAGGTGATCCACCTGCCATGGCCTCCCAAAGTGCTGGGATTACAGGCTTGAGCCACTGTGCCCAGCCATCAGAGTATTATTTTTAAATACTTGCAGAGGAGAGTTACTCAACAGGTGGTGGAAGTGGAAGAGGATGGGTGTTGAGCCAACCAAAGGCCAACTTACAATTTATGATATACCTCATGCATAAAAAAAAAGACACTTAAAGTGGAATACATAGAACAGAAATGTATAATAATATGTAGCCCAAAAGCAAAATAGAATTGATGAAAACCATTCAAATTCCATCAAATCACAAATATTTAGTAGGTACCATGTAAAACTTTGAAGAATAAAAGCTGAATATAGGACATTTAGAAATAACTATAGGAAATGATCCCTGTCCTGAGGATTTTACACTGTATAGTCTGAGAAACAGAAATATGTAGAAATCATTGTACATAAAAACAAAACAGTTTAAAGCAAATGCCGTGTGATACGGTCTGGCTGTGTCCCCACCCAAGTCTCATCTTGAATTGTAACTCCCACAATTCCCACATGTTGTGGGAGGAACCCAGTGGGAGGTGATTGAATTATAGGGGCGGGTCTTTCCTGTGCTGTTCTTGTGACAGTGAATGAGTCTCATGAGATCTGATGGTTTTAAAAAGGAGAGTTTCCCTGCAGAAGCTCTCTTCTCTTGTCTGCTGCCATGTGAGGTGTGTCTTCTACTTTCTGCCGTGATTATGAGACCTCCCCAGCCACTTGAAACTGAGTCCAATAAACCTCCTTGTTTTGTAAATTGCCAAGCCTTGGGTATGTCTTCCTCAGCAGCATGAAAATGGATTAGTACAGTAAAATGGTACCAACAAAGTGGGGCACTGCTGAAAAGATACCTGAAAATGTGGAAGCAATGTTGGAACTGGATAACAGGCAGAGACTAGAACAGTTTGGAGGGCTCAGAATAAGACAGGAAAATGTGGGAAAGTTTGGAACTTCCTAGAGACTTGTTGAATGGCTTTGCCCAAAATGCTGATGGTGATATGGACAATAAGGTCCAAGTCCAGGCTGAGGTGGTCTCAGATAGAAATGAGGAACTTGTTGGGAACTGGAGCAAAGGTGACTCTTGTTATGTTTTAGCAAAGAGACTGGTGGCATTTTGCCCCTGTCCTAGAGATTTGTGGAACTTTGAACTTGAGAGAGATGATTTAGGGTATCTGGTGGAAGAAATTTCTAAGCAACAAAGCATTGAAGAGATGACTTGGTTGCTGTTAAAAGCATTCAGTTTTATAAGGAAAGCAGAGCATAAAAGTTCAGAAAATGTACAGCCTGACAATGAGAGAGAAAAGAAAATCTCATTTTCTGAGGAGAAAGTCAAGCCAGCTGCAGAAATTTGCATAAGTAACCAGGAGCCGAATGTTAATCCCCAAGACAATGGAGAAAATATCTCCAGGGCATGTCAGAGGTCTTCACAGCAGCCCCTATCATCACAGGCCTAGGAGGAAAAAATGGTTTTGTGGGCCAGGCCCAGGTTCTACATGCTGTGTGCAGCCTAGGGACTTGTGTCCTGTGTTTTAGCTGCTCCAGCTGTGACTAAAAGGGGCCAAGGTACAGCTCAAGCTATGACTTCAGAGGGTGCAAGCCCCAAGCCTTGGCAGCTTTCATGTGGTATTGAGCCTGCAAGTGCACAGGAGTCAAGAAGTGGGATTTGGGAACCTCTACCTAGATTTCAGAGGATGTATGGAAATGCCTGGATATCCAGGCAGAAGTTTGTTGCAGGGGTGGGGCCCTCATGGAGAACCTCTTCTAGGGCAGTGCAGAAGGGAAATGTGGGACCAGAGCCCCCACACTGGGGCACTGCCTAGTGGAGCTATGAGAAGAGGCCCACTGTCCTCCAGACTCCAGAATGGTAGATCCACTGACTGCTTGCACTATTACCCTCAAAAAGCTGCAGACACTCAACACTAGCCTGTAAAAGCAGCCAGGAGATGGACTATACCCTGCAAAGCCACAGGGGTGGAGCTGCCCAAGACCATGGGAATCCAACTCTTGAATCAGCATGACCTGGATGTGAGACATGGAGTCAAAGGAGATCACTTGGGACCTTTCTGATTTGACTGCCCTGCTGTCTTTCAGACTGGCATGGGGCCTGTGTGTGTGTGTGTGTGTGTGTGGGTGTGTATATATATATATATACACACACACATATATATACGTATATATATATATGTGTGTGTGTGTGTGTGTGTGTGTGTGTGTGTGTATATATATATATATATATATATATGTTTTGGCCAATTTCTCCCATTTGGAATGGCTGTATTTACCCAATGCCTGTACCTCCAATGTATCTGGGAAGTAACTAACTTACTTTGATTTTACAGGCTCACAGGTGGAAGAAACTTGCCTTGTCTCACATGAGTCATTGGACTGTGGAGTTGATGCTGAAATGAGTTAAGACTTTAGGGGACATGTTTGGAAGACATGATTGTTTTGAAATGTGAGGACATGAGATTTGGGAGGTGCCAGGGATGGAACAATATGGTTTGACTGTGTCCTTACCCAAATCTCTTGAATTGTAGCTCCCACAATTCCCACATGTCATGGGAGGAACCCAGTGGGAGGTGATTGAATTATGGGGGCAGATCTTTGCTGTGCTGTTCTTGTGATAGTGAATTAGTCTCACAAGATCTGATGGTTTTAAAAAGGGGGATTTTCCTGCACAATCTCTCTTTTCTTGTCTGCCACCATGTAAGATGTGCCTTTCACCTTCCGCCATGATTGTGAGATCTCCCCAGCCATGTGGAACTGTGATTCCAATAAACCTCTTTCTTTTGTGAATTGCCCAGTCTCTGATATGTCTTTATCAGCAGCATCAAAACGGACTAATACACTGTGGTAGAATAGAACAGAAAGCAGTTGATGCGGGTTAGGGAGGTGAGTTTGCAGAAGTGATATTGGTTGGTATTGGTCCTACCTTTCTCTAAGTGGTGAAAGGAAGATAAGCATAAGACACTGAGAATACCAGTAGTCAAGATCATAAGATGTGCAAGAGCATTTGTCTTCCAGGGATGGCAAGCTGTCTGGAGTGATATGAGTATAGAAGGTTGTGAGGAATGAAGGAAAAGCAGGAAATGGACCTAGAAAGGCAACAGGTATCAGATGTTAAGGAGGGGAAACCATGCTAACAAATTGAATAAGAGAAGGACCTTTGGGGAGGTTCCATGAGAACATATTCACTATTATGTATCATCCCTTGTGGGGTTATCGACGACTTGTTTGGGCCATGGGGTAACCAAATGTCCCAGGAAGGTTGCTGAACTTCTGTTGAGACAACTGGTAGAGGTCTCAGACTAAGGAGATAAGAGAAGATATAACTCGGAGAGCAATTAAAAGTTCTTGACTGAGGAGTGAAATCATGAAAATTGTGTTTGGGGAAGGTCAGACAAATACAGTAGTTATGAAGGTCAGAGGGGAATTGACTAGAGGCTGGGAATTGTGCTTCAAGACAATGTTAAGGAGTCTGTGTGTGTGTTCTGACTAGGGAAATGGTTAGTAAGTAATGAGACAGGAAAGAAACAACAGAGGAGTAAGTGGAAGGACTGGAAAGGAAATGTGAAGGTGTCAAGGGAAGGAGAGGAGGAGAGGAGTAAATATACTATATTACTATTATTTATACATATATGTATGCTTCATATATATATAAATATATGGTAATACATATATATGAAGTACATATATATACACATATATATAGTAAATATGTGGTAATACATATATTTATATATATATATGAAGCATATGTCCTTCATATATATATAAAAAATATGATAATACAGCATTACTTTGGTGATTATATATGTGTAATTATATATATTATAATTATAAATATATTATAATTATAAACATAACTATATAATTATAATTAATTATATATAATTATGTTTATAATTATAATATATTACATATTATATTATATATATTTAATAATTATATATTGGATAATATATATTTATAATTTTAAATATAATATAATTATATAATTAAAATTTATAGATATATATAATCACCATAGTAGTGCTATATTACCAGTATATATATTTTTAGATATATATGAAGGATGTATGCTTCATATATACTTCAAGGATGCTGTAGCTCAGGTTGGGCTTTTGGTTCCTTGTGGGTTCCTGTAGTTAACCACTGTTCTGCTTTTAAAAAAGGAAGAAAGGAAGGAAGGAAGGGAGGAAGAGAAACAGGAAGAAAAAATACTATCTTGCTATCTTGTTCAAAGTCTTCTTTCCTTATTTTCTTAATTTCTTTATTCATGTATTTATTTTTGAGACAGAGTCTGACTCTGTCACCCAGGCTGGAGAGCAGTGGCAGCATCTCAGCTCACTGCAACCTCTATCTCACGGGTTCAAGTGATTCTTGTGCCTCAGCCTCCTGAGTATCTGGGATTACAGGCATGCATCACCACATCCAGCTAATTTTTGTATTTTTAGTAGAAATGGGGTTTCACCATGTTGGCCAGGCTGGTCGTGAACTCCTGACCTCAAGTGATTCACCCGCCTTGGCCTCCCAAAGTGCTGGGATTACAGGTATGAGCCACCAGGCCCAGCCTATTTCCTAATTTTAATTCCATCCAATAATAACTTCTTTATTGGGTGTAAAGTTCCTGCACTAAGTGGCCAGATAAATTAGGGTACATGCAGAAGCTGAAATATTTTAAGATCATTAAAATTATGTTCTTGAAAAAAGTTTAGTAATGTCCAAAGTTGTCCAAAAGGTAATATTAACTGAAATACACACACACACACACACACACACACACACACACACACACACTTGGACAGTTGCCAAGAGCTTGGACAGTTACCCTTTGAATGCTATTATACCTGTGATGAGAAGGGAAGTATCTTTTATAGAAAGAAGAAGCTACTTCAGAGAGAAAGAGAGAGATAGAAGGATCTCTGTTTTTAGAAGAAAATCTTTATGACAACATGTTTTCAGGTTTACCGGTTCTAGCTTTTTAAAAAATATATGTATATACATATACACACACTAACACAAACACACGTGAATACTTTAAATATATGTGGTGATACATCCAAATATTTTCCACATTTGTGTGTATGTTTAAATACGTTTTCCACATCTATCTGTACATGTTTTACCTGTATAATTTTAAAAAAACATAAAGTTCTGTGTCTTATAATAAAACACAGAACCATGTAACAAGGTCTCAGATTTAAGAGCAGTACATTGTTTTTAGCATAACTTCAACTTTTATTTTAGATTCAGGGGGTATATGTGCAGGTTTGTTACCTGTGTATACGGCATGAGGCTGAGGTTTGGGATGTGAATGATCCATCACCCAGATAATGAGCATAGTTCCCAATTACTAGTTTTTCAACCCTTACCCCTCCCGCCTTGTTCTCTCTTTAGTCATCTCCAATGTCTGTTGTTCGCATCTTTATGTCCATGAGTCCTCATTGTTTATCCCCCACTTATAAGTGAAAACATATGGTATTTGGTTTTCTGTTTCTGCATTCGCTTAGGATAATGGCCTCCAGCTGCATCCATGGTGCTGCAAAGGACATATCATTCCTTTTTGCAGCTGCATACTAGTCCATGGTGTATATGCCTCACATTTTCTTTATCCAGTACACTGTTGATGGGCACCTAGGTTGATTCTGTATCTTTGCTATTGTGAATAGGGCAGCAGTGAACATACAAGTGCATGTGTCTTTTTGGTAGAATTATGTATTTTCTTTGAGTGGATATCCAGTAGTGGGATCGCTGGGTTGAATGGTAGTTCTAAGTTCTTTGAGAAATCTCCCCACTGCTTTCTGCCGTGGCTAAACTATTTCACATTCCCACCAACAGTGTATAAGTATTCCCTTTTCCCCATAGCCTCGCCAGGCTCTGTTGTTTTTGACTTCTTAATAATAGCCATTCTGACTGGTGTGAGATAGCATCTCATCATGGTTTTGATTTCCATTTCTCTGATGATTAGTATGTTGAGCATTTTTTCATGTTTGTTGGCCAAACTTGTATGTCTTCTTTTGAGAAATGTTTGTTTGTATTCTTTGCCCACTTTTTAATGGGTTTGTTTCATGCTTGTTGAATTATTTAAGTTCCTTAAGTTCGATTCTGGATATTAGACCTTTGTTAGATGCATAGTTTGTGAATATTTTCTCCTATTCTGTAGGTTGTGTGTTTACTCTGCTGATAGTTTCTTTCATTATGTAGAAGCTCTTTAGATTAATTAGGTTCCACTTATCAATTTTTGTTTTTGTTGCAGTTGCTTTTGAGGACTTAGACATAAATTCTTTCCCAAAGCTGATGTCCAGAATGATGTGTCCTTGGTTTTCTTTTAGGGTTCTTATGGTTTGAGGTCTTACATTTAAATCTTTCTTTAATCCATTTGAGTTGATTTGTGTATATGGGAAAGATAGGGGCCCAGTTTCATTCTTCTGCATATGGCTAGCCAGCTGTCTCAGCACTATTTATTCAACAGGGAGTCCTTTCCCCATTGCTTATTTTTGTTGACTTTGTTGAAGATCAGCTGGCTGTAGGTGTGCAATTTTATTTCCAGGTTTTATATTCGTACTGTTGGTCTATGTGTCTGTTTTTTTTACCAGTAACATGCTGTTTTGGTTACTGTAGATTCATAGTATAGTTTGAAGTCAGGTGATGTGATGCCCCTGGCTTCATTCATTTTGCTTAGGATTGCTTTTGTTATTCAGGCTCTTTTTTGGTTTCATACAAATTTTAGAGTAGTTTTTTCTAATCCTGTGAAAAATAACATCAGTGGTTTGATATGGATATCACTGAATCTATAAATTGCTTTGGGCAGTAGGGCCTTTTTAACAATATTGATTTTTCTAATCCACGAGCATGGGATTTTTTCCCATTTATTTGTGTCATCTCTGATTTCTTTCGGCAGTGTTTTGTAGTTCTCCTTGTGGAGACCTTTCATCTGCATGGTTAGATGTACTCTTAACTATTTTATTTTTTGTGACTATTGTTGGGATTGCATTCTTGATTTGACTCTCAGCTTGAATGTTATTGGTGTATAGAAATGCTTCTAATTTTTGTGCATTGATTTTATGTCCTGAAATTTTACTGAAGTTATTTGTCGGTTCCAGGAGCCTTGTGTGAAGTCTTTAGGGTTTTCTAGGTATAGAATCATATCATCAGTGAAGAGAGATAGTTTGATTTATTTTCCTACTTGGATGCCTTTTATTTCTTTGCCTGTTGCTCTGGGTAGGACTTCCAGTACTATGTTGAATAGGAGTGGTGAGAGTAGGTATCCTTGTCTTGTTTCAGTTCCCAAGATAAATGCTTTCATCTTTTGTCCATTCAGTATGATGTTGGCTGTGGGTTTGTCATATATGGTTCTTATTATTTTGAGGTAAATTCCTTTGGTGCCTAGCTTGTTGAGGGTTTTAATCATGAAGGGATGTTGGATTTTATCAAAGGCTTTTTCTGCATCAATTGAGATGATCATATTATTTTTAATTCTGTTTATGTGGTAAATCTAATAGTTATCTTTGGATGAGGATTTTTATATTCTTCTTTGGACTTTATATTTTCTAGAATAAATATACAGAAAATAATACTTCTTAAAGGAAAAGTACTTAAAATTACTCTTTTAATGGCATTTCAGTAGACTTTAATTTTGAAGTTTAAAGCATCAATGTATTTATCACACTCAAGTGGTGGCTAAAGCATTTTTTGAACAATTTTTAAAATTCTTTATTTAAGTGAAATTCATCCCAACAAGAATGGTTCTCAAAAGAAAGAAAAATGAGTAGTTTATTTGTCATTTAGAAGTATTTCATTTGCCTATAACTATGCAGTCAGAATAACTATTTTGGTCTTTTGGTTCAATCTGACAGCTCTGTTTCTTGGGTATACATGTATAATCCATACGTAGTGAATTTGGAAGAAGTAAAGAGATGAAAGGGGACTTTCTGCTTGGACATTTGCCCTTTGAATGCTGGTATACCTGTGATGAGAAGGGAAGTATCTTTTATAGAAAGAAGAAGCTACTTGGGAGAGAAAAAGATAGAGGGATCACTGTTGTTAGAAGGAAAGCTTTATGACAACATGTTTTCAGACTAGAGATGAAAAGAAGACTTCCCCAAAAGCTGAACTGAGATTAAAAAATGATGAGGGTGTGATTCTCAGGGCATCCTGGACAATGTGAGAAGCAAGGGAGCATGGCCAGAATGTGGCAGAGAGTTCCGCAGAACCTCAACTGGTCATTCTCCCCATGGCCATGTGACTCTGATAAGAAGCCTGAGACCTATCCTGGGAATGAAAAGTAGAGAGAGAAAGAGAAAGCCAAGTCTTCAGGTGTGTGTGTGTGTGTGTGTGTGTGTGTGTGTGTGTGTGTTGTGTGTGTGTGTATGTGTGTGAGTGTGTGTGTATGTGTGTGAGTGTGTGAGTGTGTGTGTATGGTGTGTGTGTGTGTGTATGTGTGAGAGTGTGTGTGTGTATGTTTGTGTGTGTGTGAAAATGGCATATGAAAGAAGCACAGGAATAGGTAATTTGATTTGGTATGCTAATCAAGTTGTGACCCTCAGTGAAAAGGCTCTCCATCAGTCAATCCAGTCAAAGATTAAATAATACAGATGAGAGATTAGAGGATAATGGCACAGTGACCATAGGAGCTACTTTAGAGGGAGCTATTACAACTACAGAAAGTGAGAATTAGCTTAATACTATACCAGATTAAACATCCTAATGCACAACTCTAATCAGATTATGATACTCCCTCCTCAGAAACCTTCCATGCCATGCCTCCCATCCCACCACACCCCAGGGCCTGTTGAAGGAAGCTCAGATTTCCTGGCCTGGCATGCAAAGTATTTCAAGGTCTGGCATCAACCTCCTTTAAACCTTTACCTCCCAGTGCTCTCTTTCACACTCTCAATGCTGCAGCCAAACAGGATTCTACGCTGACACACCCTGGCTTCCCACTTTCCTACTTTGTACACACTGTCTTCTCTACCTGAAAGGTTCTTCCTCATTGTTGCATAACCACACTCAGCTATTTGTCAAAGCCCCATCTCAAGTGTCATTAGTATAAAAATCTTGACTTGGTCCTTTGCTGCAAATAATTTCTCCCACTCTAGTTCCCTCATATGCCTTCTCTTAGTGCTATTTTAGTTCAATCTAACCAGCACTAATTGATCATGTAGTGTGTATAAGACACTCTACTTGGCCGGTTACAGTAGCTCACAACTAATCTCAACACTTTGGGAGGCCCAGGCGGATGGATCACCTGAGGTCGATAGGAGTTTGAGACCAGCCTGGTCAATATGGTGAAACCCCGACTCTACTAAAAATACAAAAATTAGCTGGGCATGGTGGCAGGTGCCTGTAGTCCCAGCTACTCAGCAGGCTGAGGCAGGAGAATCGCTTGAACCCAGGAGGTGGAGGTTGCAGTGAGCCGATATCGCACCATTGCACTCCAGCCTGGGTGACAGAGCAAGACTCCGTCTCAAAAAAAAAAAAAAAAAAAAGACACTCAAAGACACTCTACTCTAGAAATACAACTGCACACATACACAAACACACACAAACTCCATGTCCTCGAGAAGCTATTAGTGTAAATGGGAACTACGAAGCTAAATAATTATTTATTATGAATTTGTGTAAAAAATAAAGAAGAGAAGCATATTCTGAATCCACCAATGTCCCAATGGAATAAGTAGATCATGGAGTTGGTCATTTTGGAGGCCTGTCATTCCCTTAACCCACACATCCAGCCTACTGGCAAGCCTGTAAGCTGAACTTCTAAAACTTCTCGTGAATCTGTCCCTTTTCTCCATTTCCACTGCTGCCACCATCTCTTGCCCTATCAAGTCTCCCCAAATAGTCTCAGCTTCTGGTCCTGTCTTCCTGCAACCATTCTCCACAGAAAAGTCAGGGAGGCAAATCATACTACTTGCTGCTTATAACTTACTCCAGTGGTTTCTCACTGTTCATAAGGCCAGCATCTCTTTCTGTGGCCTACAAAGTCTTGCGTGATCCAACATCGGCTTCCCTCACCAGCTTCATTCTCCATCTCCCTCGTGCCCTCCACTACTTTTCACCCACATTGGCCTCATTTACATTCTCGGACATGCCAAATTTGTCTACTCATGGCATCTTTTATTATCTGTTCCTCTAGCCTCGAATGTTCTCCCCCTGGATCTCCTCATGGCTCTTCTCATTTTCCATGATTAACAGTGACGATGTAGGCTCTCCTCTGATTGCTTAAATATCACTTATCTGACCATCCTACTTCAGGAAAATACCCACACCTGACTACTCTCAATTACGCCCCTTCGTAGAAATTTTGAAATTGGATATTATCTTGATTAGTTATTTACCCGCTGTCTGTCACCCCCATTACAAAATAGGAAATTGTTTATATCACTTCTCCCTATCAGCTAAGCTTATCATATTCCCTGGCATCTTGTAGGCATACAATAAGTATTTTTGAATAATATTAATCACAGCTTTTATCTATATAATACCAAATGTGTACCAGGCACTGTTCTAGCACTTTACATGTATTAACTTATTTAATCTTTACAATAATCCTGTAAGATGGATAATAATATTATTTCCTTTCACAGATAAGAAAACAAAGGTACTGAGAGACTAGGTAACCTGCCTAAAGTTAAATAATTATTAAGTGCCAGAACTAGGATGTAAACTCAGAATATGACTCCAGCATCCTTGCCCTTAATCCCTGTACAATACTACTTCTGCAAATGTTGAACTCTGCTTGTATGGAAGGGAAAATCACTCAGAGAAAAAAAAATGCTACAGTGAAATTTAGGACAACCAAGAGCTTGCCAGAGAATAAAGTCACAAAAGGCATTCCAAGTTGAGGGAAGAGTGTATTCAAAAGCATGCATTTATTCTCTTCTGCCTACTGCAGTAGTCATTTGTGCATAACTTCTTTTTCACAATTGTATATATCTTACATTTAAATAGCATTTATTTATGTACCTGCATGCCCTGAGTGGTGCACATATATTAGTTTTTGACGTCTTTTTCTGGAAAGAGCTACGAACAAAAGTCCAGAGGGGAAAATGTGTTCTTACCCCATTATAGAATTTCAAGTCTCTATGACCTCTTAAATGTTCTCTGAGCCTTAGTTTCCTTACCAGTAGAATGTGAAAGATAACCCTTTATCAGCATGCTGGATGCCATCAAGGAAATTATGGATGTGAAAGGCAGGTGCATCCATAAAGCACAAAAGAAACATTCATGTTCTCTTCTACATATAGCTTGATAATTTCTTATTTTCCTCATACCTTAAAGCCCAGGTCTTTCAAAACTGGATTTTCTTTCTTGACTCAGCTGACCTTATGGGGCTAGATGACTCTTTTGGGTTGTTCAGCAAAGCTTTATCTTGATGAGACTCAATTCTTTACTAATCCTACTACCTCCCCTAGTGTGTAACTGAGATTTTGATTGGAATCGCATCAATCTGTGAATCAATCTGAGGACAAAGGACATCTTAATATTAAGTCTTTCAGTCCATGAACATGCTATAGTCTTCCATTAAATTTAGTCTTTAAAAATTCTCCCAGTTATGATAATTCTGTTTGTAGAGATCCTGTACATCTTTCCTAAGCATTTCATGATTTTTGATGCTCTTGCATATAGTATCACTTCTTACGTTTATTTTCTAGTTGGTTTTTGCTGGTATGTAGAAATACAATTTATTTTTATATATTGACTCTGTATCTAACATCCTTTTAAAACGTTAGTTCCAAGAGCTTATTTGTTTATTATTTTGTATTTTCTACATATACAATTATGTCATCTGCAAATAATGGTAATTTTATTTCTTCCTTTCTAAACATTATACCTTTTATTTTTCTTGCCTTATTCCATTGCCTAAGCACCCCCAATACAATGCTGAAAAGTAGTAATAGAGGACATCTATGTGTCATTGTACATTTCAGAGGGAACTCTTTCAAGATTTTATCATTTATTATCATACTTTCTGCAGGTTTTTTTGTCGATGCCTCTTCTCAGTTTAAGGAAGTTCCCTCCTGTCTTAGTCTTTTCAGGCTGCCATAAAAAAATTCTACTGACTGGGTGTCTTAAATAACAGAAATTAATTTTCTCATAATTCTGAAGTCCAGAAGTCTGAGATCAGGGTGCCAGCATGGTCAGGGTCTGAGGAGAGTTTTCTTCGTGCCTTTCAGACTGCTGTCTTCTCACCGTGTCTCACGTGGCTTTTCCATGATGTGTGTATGTGGAGAAAAAGAGAGCAAGCTCTCTGGTATCTCCTCTTTAAAGGGCACTAATGCCATCAGGAAAGCCCATGACCTCACGTACCCCTTATTACCGTCCAAAGACCTCATCTCCAAATAGCATCACGCTGAGGGGTAGGACCCCAACACGTGAATTTCAGAGGGACACAAACGTTCTATCCATAGTGCTGCCTATTTCTGGTTTGCTAAAAATGCTTAACATGAATGGGTGTTGAATTTTATCCATTTCTATTTCTAGACATATTAAAATTACCACATGATTTTTCTCCTAATTATTTCATTAATGTGATTATTTAAAAGAAATGCTTTTCAAATATTAAGCCAGCCTTGCATTACTGAAATAAGCTCAGCTTGGTCATGGTATATTACCTTTGTAAATCTTCCTAGATTTGGTCTACTAATATTTTGTTTGGACTTTTGGTATCTATGTTCCTGAGAAAAAGAGGAGAGAAATAAATAAACGGGGATAGGAGAGAGAGAGAGAAATTGCTCTGTAATTTTGTTTTTTATAATATTCATATTAAGTTTTGATATCAAGGCTATGCTGGCTTCATGAAATGTGTTAGAAAGTTTTCCCTCTTTTCTATTCTTTTAGGAGGATTTTGTGTAATTTCAGGTTTATGTCTTCCTCAAAAGTTTCATAGGATTCATTGATGAAGCCATCTAGGCCTGGTGTTTAAAACTATAGATCCAGTCTCTTTAATTAAATATAGTGCTATTTAGATTTTTAAAATTTCCTCTTGGTCAGTTATACCTTTCTAAGACTACACCTCATGTGATTTTATATATGTATTGGCATAATACTGTTTATAATCTTTTAATTTGTCAGTTTGACATCTGTAAGATCTGTAGTGTTGTCCTACTACTGAGTAGGTGTACCTTCTCTCTCTCTTTTCTCTTCTTTTTTTTTTTAATCAGTCTTACTTTCTAGTGATTTAATTTTCTTTTTCTTTTCTAACTTCTTGAGGTAGATGCTTAAATACTTATTTTAATCTTTATTCTCATCTAATATACATTATATAATATAGATATGTATAAATGTCCCTCAAAGCATAGCTTTAGTTGAGTCCACAACTTTGACATGTAGTATTTTCATTATTCTTCAATTCAAATATTTTCTAATTTCCAGAGTGATTTCTTCCTTCACCCCTTGCACATTTAGTAGTTTATTGTTTAACTCCTTAATTTTGTGAATTTTTTAGGCTTGTTATTGTGATTGACATCTAGTATATATCCAGTGTAGTCAGATAAAATGCTCTGAATTATTGTGAGCTTTTTAATTTTTTTTGCTTTATAGTTTACATCAGTTTGAACAAATGTTCCATGTGCACTTGAAAAGAAAGTAGTTTGGGGGTAAATGTTCAGTTTGTTAATTGTATTTTAATCTTCAGCTCATATATTTTGTCTTCTTGTTTTATCAGTTAGTGAGAGAGGTGTGTTGAATTATTCCACCATGATTGCAAATTTGTCTATTTCTTCTTTTAATTTTGTCCATTTTTGCTTTACATATTTTTCAGACTATGTCATTAGGTGGATACAAAGTCAGAATTTTAAATCTTTTTGGTGGGTTGAAACTTTTATTATTATAAAATTCATAAGTGTGTTGATTTATTTATTTTTTGTTCTTCTTTGAGAATGGCTTCATTTTTAAAAGAGATTCTCACTGAGTATAAAATTATAGGTTGACAGCAAAGTTCTTTCAGTATCTTAAAAACATAATTCCTTTGTGTGCTGGCTTTCATTTTTTCTTTTGAGAAAACAGCTATCTTATTTTTGCCTCTTAAGGTAATATGGATTTTTTTCTTTCTGCTTTTAAGATTTTCTCCCTGAATTGGTTTTCAGTTCTTTCACTATTATGTGCTTAGAGGTGGTTGTGAGATGATTTGGGTGGTTTGTCCCCTCCAAGCCTTATGTTGAAATGTGACCTCCAATACTGGAGTTGGACCTCGTGGGAGGTGTTTGGGTCATGAGAACAGATCCCTCAGAAATGGCTTGGTGCTGCCTTTGCAGCTATGAGTAAGTGCTCACTCTGCAGGCTCAAGCAAGGGCCTAGCGTCCTGTTCTTGCTCCTGCTCTTGCCATGTGCTACCCTGGCTCCGCCTTTGCCTTATGCCATGATCAGAAGCTTCTCGAGCCCTCACCAGGCACAGATGCCAGTGCCATACTTCTTCAACAGCCTGCAGAACCATGAGCCAAAATAAACCTTTTGTATTTAAAAATTATCCAGCCTGAGGTTTTCCTCTGGAGCAATACAAAACAGCCTAACTCAGGCTGTCTTTGTGGTTATTCTGTGTAGTATTAACATGCTTGTTTAAAATGTGGCTTGATATCTTTTAATAGTTGAGAAAGTTCTCAGCTGTTATCTCTTCAAATATTGCCTCTTACCTATTTCCTCTTGTCTCTTCTACAAATGCATCTGAAATACCTTTTATGCTTTTTTCTGTATTTTCCATTCTTTTGTCTCTCCATGCTTATCTGATGTTTTTTGTATTGTCTTCCACTTCATAAATGCTTTCTTAAAGTGTATCTAATCTGCTATTAAACCCAATTATTATATTTTTATTTCTAAAATTTTTATTTGATTCTCTTTTATAGTTTTCAGTTTCCTGTTAAAATTCTTCATCTTGCCTTTTAATTCCTTGGACATATGGAACATAATTATTTTTAAATTTGTGTCTGATAACTTCATTATCCATAATCTCCAGTGTATTTATTTCTATTATCTACTTTTTGTCATGTCGTATCTTCTCATCTCCCTCATTGTTATTTTTAAGATATTTTGAAGCTTCTGGTAACATTATCTTTCTTTAGCGACAAGTTTCTTTGTTTCTGGCAAAAATTTAGGCTATGACCACCCCAATCTCATGTCACCTTGAAATGTGATAAACTAGGAAATAAATTTAGTCAAAGCTTGGCTTTAATCCCTGTGACCTAGTTCTAGGTTAATTTTACTCTCATAACACAGGCTTTCTGGTTCACAAACCAAAGGCTTGGGTTATTATCAAGGCCTTGTGTCCTTGGTGGGCTCTGAGAGTCCTGAAAGCTTTGCACAACTTCTTGCCCTCTTTGCAATGCTTTTAGAATTGGTAAACACTTTGAAGGGGAGAGCCAAACAAATGTTGGACTCAGTTCTCTAGATTTCTTCTTTCCCTAGCTATTGGACCCACAATAGCTAGGGAAAGAAGAAATCTAGAGAACTGAGTCACTTTCTTCAGGGCTTCTTAAATGTCTTTACTGGATTCAAAAAATACATTTTGTCCTGTTTAACCAGTCATTCTCATTAGGAAAGTTGATACTAAACAGATCAGATTGCCATTTCAGGAAGAGTAAGTTCCTGTCATCTCTTGCCAATTTTATTGCAATAGACTTAACTATTCTTCCTGCTTCCACCCCAACCCACTTCTATCTATTCACATAATAGTCAAGGTGACTCTTTTGAACATCTGTTGTATCATGCCACTTTTTTTTGGTTCAAAATCCTCTCATGGTTTCTTGTCTCACTAAAAGAAAAGCTTTAAAAAATTCTTTATAACTTACAAGGCTTTGCATCACTTACCTTCTCTCAGGAAACATACTCATCAGAAGAGAGCCGGTAAGACAAAATAGAATTTCAACTAAAAGCATTAATAATGATAGATTGGCATTGCACATAATGATAAAAGGAGCAAACCCTCAAAAGGATATAACAATAATGAACTGGTATGTGCCCAGCATCACAGCTTTAAAATGTTCCAAACGAAAAAATGACATATTACAAGTAAAAATTGACAAGTGTACACTTTTAGAGTAAAATTTTGAGATATTTATTTTAGAAATGTGTGGGTCAAGCAGACAAAACATTAACAGCAATATAAAAAGTTTGAATGCCAAAAAAGTAAATTTTATCTAAGACACGTAGAAGGCACAGCATCCAGTAAATAAAATAATATCCAAGGGCATGGAACATTTATGAAAGTTTTCCATTTACTAGGTCACAAAGCAAATATCAAAAAAAGTCATCAAATTGATATGTTACACATCTCTGACCATAATGCAGTTGTTAGAAATTAAGAACAAAAACACTTTTACAAAAAGTATATTAAAACACTTTAAAATATAACCATAAATGTTTTGGTTTAAGGAATAAATCTCTTGTAAACATCAAAATATTTTGAAGCTAAAATTTCTGAAAATACATGAGTTAAAAGATCAAGAAACTGGAAAAAAACAGAGTACATTCAATGAAGTTACAACAAAAGGAAAACCTGTAATAATGTTAATTAGCTTGATTGTGGAAATCATTTCACAATGTGTACATATACTAAATCATCATATGTACACCTTAAATGTATACAGTTTTTATTTGTCAACTATACCCTAATAAAACAGAGGAATAAAAAAGAAATACAAGTAATAAGAACAGATATAAATGAAATAAAAACAAAAACGTTAGTGAGAATTGACAGAACCTGGTTTTTGGCAGGACAGATGGGGAGAGAGAAAAGAGAGAGACAGAGAGAGAGGGCAGGTGCACATGTGCAGGCACAAATAACATTAGGAATGAAAAGGAATCGAAGATTATGGTAGAGATTTTTAAAAAATAATCAATACTATATTATTGTTTTCCATAGTGGTTGTGCTAGTTTACATTTCCACCAGCAGTGTAGCAGTGTTCCCTCTTCACTGCATCCACGCCAACATCTATTATGTTTTGATTTTCTGTTATGGCCACTCTTGAGGGAGTAAGGTGGTATCACATTGCGGTTTTGATTTGCATTTCCCTGATCATTAGTGATGTTGAGTATTTTGTCGTATGTTTGTTGGCCATTAGTATATCTTCTTTTGAGAATTGTCTATTCATGTCCTTAGCCCACTTTTTGATGGGATTGTTTTTCTTGCTAATTTGTTTGAGTTTTTTTGTAGATTCTGGATATTAGTCTTTTTTGGATGTATATATTGTAAAGATTTTCTTACACTTTGCCAGTTGTCTGTTTACACTGCTGACTGTTCCTTTTGCCATGCGGAAACTCTTTATGTTAATTGAGTCCGAGCTATTTATTTTTGTTTTTACTGCATTTGCTTTTGGGTTCGTGGTCATGAAATCCTTGCCTAAGCCAATGTCTAGAAGGGTTTTCCAATGTTATTTTCTAAAATTTTATAGTTTCAGGTCTTAGATTTAAGTCCTTGATCCATCTTGAGTTGAGTTTTGTATAAGGTGAGAGATGAGGATCCAGTTTCATTCTCCTACATGTGGCTAGCCAATTATCCCAGCACTATTTGTTGAATAGGGTGTCCTTTCCCCACTTTATGTTTTTGTTTTCTTTAAGATCAGTTGGCTGTAAGTATTTGGGTTTATTTCTGGATTTCTGTTCTGTTCCATTGGTCTATGTGCCCATTTTTATAACAGTCTCATGCTGTTTTGGTGACTATGGCCTTATAGTATAGTTTGAAATAAGGAAATGTGATGCCTTCAGAGCTTTGGCTATATGGGCTATTTTTTGGTTCCATATGAATTTAGGATTATTTTTTCTAGTTATGTGAAGAATGATGGTGGTATTTTGATGGGGATTGGGAAAACAGTGTGGAGATTCCCTCAAGAACTAAAATAAGAGCTACCATTTGATCCAGCAGTCCCACTACTGTGTATCTACCCAGAGAAAAACAAGTCATGTGAAAAAGATACTTGCACATGCATGTTTATAGTACATAATTCACAATTGCAAAAATGCAGAACCAACCCAAATGCCTTTAAATCAATGAGTGGATACAGAAACTGTGGTATATATACCTGATGAAATATTACTCAGCCATAAATATGAATGAATTAATGGCATTCCCAGCCACTTGGATGGGATTGGAGACTATTATTCTAAGTGAAGTAACTCAGGAGTGAAAAATCAAATATCGTATCTTCTCACTCATAAGTGGGAAGTAAACTACGAGGATGCAAAGGCATAAGAATGATGCAATGGACTTTGGGGACTCAGGGGGAAAGGGTGGGAAGGGGGTGAGGGATAAAAGACTATAAATTCGGTTTAGCATATACTGCTCAGGTGATGGGTGCACCAAAATCTCACAAATCACCACTAAAGAACTTAGTATGTAACCAAATACCACCTGTTCCCCAAAAACCTATGGAAACAAAATAAATGAATAAAGATGGAGAGAAAATAGAAAGCAAAAAATAATAATTACAAAATAAATAATATAAACTACTTAGGTTGATTTTATTGAAAACTTAGATGAAGTGAAAATTTTTCTAGAAAAATGTAAATTTCTAGATTGACTCATGAAGCAATAGAAACTCTTAATAAATTAATAACCATTAAAAATACGAGAGCTGCAGTTAATCTAAAGAATTATTAACCATGATAGCCAGGTGCTATGGCTTTTGCCTGTAATCCCATTACTTTGGAAGTCTAAAATGGGAGGATTACTTGAGGCCAGGAGTCGGAGTCCAGCCTGGACAACATAAAGAGACCCCATGTCTAAAATAAATAGATAGATAGATAGATAGATAGATAGATAGACAGACAGACAATTTACAGAAGATTGATACTAGAGGGAATGAAAAAGAATTCTATAAAGAATACTGTTGTAGGACTAGGGGAGAGAGTGCCCAAGGAAATAACAAACTTAAGAGGTGGTTGAGAGGGGGAACTTCTCCAGACCTCACTGGAAAAGTTACAGTTGCACTGGATGGAAAACAAGATTGCAGAGTTGATCTGGGTCAAAGCTGGTTCCCAGATGGCAAGCCTAAAGCTATCCATAAGCTTTCAGAGTAGAGTGTTCATTGACCTCTCTGGGAAGCTCCCGAACACTCTGGGAAGTTGGTTAGAGTGCCATGGAACTTATCAGGAACATCCCCGCTGGGGCAGCTGCTGCACTTGCTGGAAGCCACCCTCACGGCAGTGGGGTGTCTAAGATGTTGGGGGGCTGAGCTCCACTAGGTGTATAAGAGTGCACTCACTGAGCAGCACAGAGTAAGAAGGAACAAAAACATCCTGGAACCAAGAAGAGAGGTTTGACACATTATTTATATTACAAAAAAACTGAAAATATTTATGTAACAGTTAATTCATCCTACATGTATCAACATAAATATATCACAAAATGTAATTTTTAGTGAAAATTTACAGAAGTTTTGTATAATATTATGGAACGTATAATAACTTCTAAAGCTTGCAATATTATATACATGTATCCTTTGATAGTATGTGTGGGAATGTATCAAATTGAGAATGTTGATTGCCTTTGAAAAGAGTTTAAAGAGAATGGAAGTGGGAAGAAGCATAGGGGGACATTTAATTAAATGTAATATTTTATTACTTCTTAAAAGATCTTATAAAAATGGGAAATGTTGAGTTGAGTAGTGAGTAACCAAATGTTGATAATATTACCCTTGATAAATTGACTTGTCACAATATATTCTGAAGGGCAGATTTTAAAATCTGTTCAACCCAAAATTTTCCAAACTTTTCTGACCCCAGTTTTTTTTCAACAAAATATCCATTGATATCTTACTGAAGCCTACTCTATATAGCACAGATTAGAGAAAGATTGGCTCAAATGAAACTGGTTATACGTAATTCAATCAGTAGATTTATGAGAAGGGATTAGTCTATTAGAGAAACCATTCTTTAAGCTGAGTCTGATTTGTTAAATGAGAAACAGAGTTCTCTCAGTGTTTGATTTTCATGTCATACATGATACCTTAGCTCAAGCCTTGATTTTTCAACTGAAGAATCATTTGCAGTAGAAAATATTACAAAAGAAGTGTTGTGACCTATATGTCCATTCCAATCCCACCAATTTTCTGATTCTACACAAGCTCAATCAGTTGTAACACCCTTTAATTATCCACTAAAATAGTCGTTTTCCAGTTCAAAGCATTCAAAACCTACAAAAGCTTATGTTTTAGGCGGTGATTGACAATACTCCTTTGGAGGTGGGGACCAGAGAAATACTGCTAATTCTTCACTATTTCTTCTTATGGATGTCTTTGTGATAGAAAAACATAAACTCAGATTTTGTAAATATCACTTGTCTAGTCAGGATGCTTGATTCTTAAGTAAATCAAGAAAGTCATAAAAGCAATTTAAATAAAAATATACCGTCAAATCACTGCCTGGTACCCTTTGGTGTAATTTGCTGACCTCGATATTTGTCAGTTTTTCTACAAACACATAAATTTTAGTGCAATCTTAATTTGTAAAATTGTAAGAAAACCTTGCCAGAGGTGACTTATTCAAGAATTGAAAATTGGCACTACAGCTAAGCATTGAAAATAATTATCTGTTCCCCTTTTAAGATCTGTCTTTTATAAACAGAGTTAACTCTCTTTTTCTGGTGTGACAAAAATGTTCTTTCCTTTATTCAACTAAGTTTTTTTTTTTAATGTGCCAGATGTTGAATAGCTTTAAGCCAATATTGGCCAATTGAGCTCCTTTAATAAAAAATGACCAGGGAGGCAATAGAAACTATATAACTTTAGAATGGCAAGTCTCTTTGCTCAATGAATATTTATTAAGCACCTACTATGTTCCTGACATAGTTCTAGGCATTAATGATTATAACAGGAGTGAACAAGAAAAACAAAGCTTTTGACAAGTGCAGTGATTATGAGAAACAGGTAATTATTATAAAGCACAATGAGTATGGCTACAGGAGAAATACAACTTGATCTTTCAGAAGCTAACTGGCTCTTATTTAAAGTTATGTTTTAGCAACAAATATTTGCTAGGCATTGTTCTAGCAGTTGGAGTACAGCAAGACAAAGCTCAAAGTACTTGTTCTCACAGAGCTTCCGTTTTTATGGCAGTCAAATATGCAGCAGTCATCTTTATCAGCACCATGCACAAAACCAGTATTTTCCAAAGAGTGATGCTTTTACTGCCCATAAAACATGAGATAATGCAGGTAGTTATACACTTTTATTTATAATTATTTTTTATTCATAGCTTGTGATACAGGCTTTCCATTTGTGGTAGTATATCTAATGATGCCTTCCTAACTTAATTTATTTAACTTTTTAAAGCTGAGTTCAAAGAAAAGTTATTTAGTAAGTAAGAATAGATTGTATATCGATTTGGGGAAAAAAAAAGTTATGGTGATGCACATATTACCAAAAAATGGGAAACACAAAATAAGATGTGATCCAGATATCCAAGGTCAAATTCTCAGTATAAATTTTTTTATTATTTTAAAGTTTTAATAGATATAGGACAATTCAATTCTGGGGGTGGGCGTAAGAAAGAAAACAAATTTAAAATTCTTTACTCCTGTCTTTTGCAAACTGCTTGAAAGTGGGAAAAGTCTTATTTATAGTCCTCAAGATAACCTGTGTTTAGTAGGCACTAAATAAATGCTACATAAAGGAATGAAAGAATTAATTAATGAAATGAGAAATGCTCTTTTGTACCATTCAAACTATAGTGAATACTCTGGGCTAACTGACTGTAATTATCCATAGGGTATGAGAGTGAGGAGTCTTTGTGAACAAATCCATCTACATGAACAATTTAGGACTCTGCCTTAAAGATTCAGATCTGCCTTTCTAATAAAAAGAACATAAAAGAGATTAACCTTTATGCTATGTAACTGCAGACCCATTGGTACAGCTTGCCTTATATCACTGCCATAGAAGAACAGTGATAATGAAAAACTCTTACCAAATTGTATGTATTTTTAAGAAGACTGTCTAAATTAAGATCCCATTACATAATATTTTACCACCAGTGGGGTCTCAGTGTTATGCTATCAATTGAAAGAGAATCCATGGAAAATGCAAATAATAGAGAGTTCTCACTGAACCTATAGAAACTAAAAAAAAAAAAAGGTGGGGTGAAAGCAACCTTAAAAAATGGCATAATTTTGTGTAGGGGAAAAATACTAGAATGCTAAAATATTGTTTCTTTCCACATTTTGTGCAGCTTTAGAATAAAGTTTTATTTCTCTTATTTCAAAACGTTAATTCCTGCCATTTTCAGCTACCGAGGAAACTATTTTCTGTTTTGAGACTTTGAAGAATTAAAAGGTTATTAAATTTTCTGCTAATAGAAGAATCTTAAGAAACAGTTTAATTTCAAAGAACTCAGGGTTTACTTACAATAAATAGCTCCTACTTTTATTTTTGCTGTGACAATTTAAACACTAACTCTACAATAGGCAACCTCTCACTGTCTGTCGTATGAGTTCCACTAGGAATTATTCTCTTTTCCCTTCCAAACTCTGATTGCCACACAGTCAGCATCACACAAATAAAGTTAATATTCTGGTCCTGTTGATATCATTCTCGGGTTTTCTTGTCAAGGGTCATCAGAAATTTTGGCATTCAGCAGATTGGTACACGACCACTGCCAAGTCCTCTTACTGCATCAGACACACTTCATAAGCCTTCCCGAATCTATTTGGCAGAAATGGGATCAAGACATCCATGTTTGAAATGAAATTCTCCCAGCAGCTACACCTCAAACAGTGGACATCTCTTTGCTTTCTTCTTTGCCAGGCAATGGTGTGAGTCAAGAAGGATCGGATGAAGGTGACCTGCTGAGTTATCAAACTTGCTGTTCTCCAAGAAACACACATATGGTTTCCTCAGTTTGAACAATTGCCTGTTAACAGGAGTCAGCTCCTGATCCTGCCTAAGTTCATTGTAAATAGTTTGACAGGGGGAAAAATGGCTTTCTTCTTCTTGCTAATGCATCTTTGATATGTACCACATCTAGATCCACTTACAAGCAGCTGCTGTGTCAGTCCTTTGATTTCCCTGGCAAATCAATCAAAGGATCTACCATTTCTCTGCAAAAAAAAGATTAAGAAAATTGATTTCCTAGTGCTGAGCCTACACTTCCATAATCAAAGACCCTCGATGAGCATTCATTTTGTAAAGCAAAACTGTGGTACCTACAGCACAGAGAGCATGCTTTCCAATGACCAGGTAAGCAAGGATAATTTATTCATTTATTTATTTGCATATTTACACTTACATTTTTATGTAGGAGCATGTCAAGTCAGAGATTAGAAGGCAGTGTTCACACAAAAGCTCCAAAGAAACATGTTGTTATTCTGTGGAAGTTATTTGATTGTTCCTCATCGTCTTTTCCTTTCAATTGGCGTTTAGAGAACTAGCCACACAGGCTGCTCCCCACCTTACTGCTTGATACATTTCTTCCTGTTCTCCTTATCTATAGCTGTGATGATGCACAGCTTTCTCTTTTTTCTTTCTTGTGGGTTTGTGCAGTTTCTTGATGTTTGTGACAGGCCACGATAGGGGAAGCTTTTATCACCGTGGGGTTTGGAGGCCTCAGTAAATTGAAAATTGCAAATGAAATCCACTGGGCTTGAATTCATCAGCTATTATGTCAGATGACCTTTGGCAGCTGCTGATAAAAATGAGAGAATGTTAGCTCTGATCCAATTTTCATCACTAACCATTCCTTTTCAAATCCATTCACAGTCAGGCAGCAGACACACGGGAAGTGAAAATGATAGGGTTTCAAGAGAACGGCATTGTGTTGCAGATTAAGATTTTCTCCCCCTATTTCTAGAGGTCGGCCCCCAGGCCCCTGTCTGGTATCTACCTATTGTCCAATCAGTTTCAATATCTGCTTCAGAGGACATGTTAGCCATCCTTACAGATAAGTGCTTACAGGAGAGAATGTTGGACTTAATAGTTTTGCTTAGGAGGCCTCAAGGGTCGCAGTGTAGCAATATTGACTGGCACATGTTAGTTTAATCTGACATTCCAAGGAATGTGACACTAGATTCTTTCAGAGTTGTTGATCTCTAGGTGATTTTTGTTACCAGCTCTGGTTTTATGAAATTTATTTTTGTACAACTATTTATATTCATGAGTCAGAGATAGTCTAAAATATCTGTCATAGCCAAGTGAAGGCAGCCTAAGCTTGTCTAAAAAAGTACATGGCTGCCAAAATTATGAAACTGGGAAAAAATGAGTTGTGCGTATTCTGTTCTTGGAATCCAGGTAAAGGTCAAGGTCATCGATAGTATTTTAGGAGCTAGATTATCCTGAAATAAATATGTGCCTATCAACTGGTAGGTTTCTCAATAAACGTAATAGGTTTTTATCATGCAGAGAAAAAGAATTAGCCTTGTTACTTTTGCTGAGGTAGCATGAACCAGCAAAATAACACTGTAGATGGTTGAGTCATCAGTATGATTTCCCATCTATGAAATACAGGAGCAATCTGGAAATAAAGAAAACTGAAATTAATTTTTTTCTCCACACTTCTCTGTGTTCTGAAAAGAAAAAAAAAAATCTCCTTCAATCTTTTGAAAATGTTGAGTTCGTCGAGGGAACAGTCTCAAGCAAATGTAGGGTTGAGAAACACCAAATAATTGAAAACCATGTGTCATTATAAGCATTCTCCAAAATATCTAATAAACTGAGAAATGTTAAATCTGCATTTCTCTAGGTTTTCCTGGTATGCAGATTTTTTTCATTTTTTCTCTTGACATTGGTTAACATTATATGAAAATAGTTGCTCGTATATGATTAGGGTTGCAAAAATGCTTTCTATGGCATAGCAATTCCTTTCTGATACACCAACCCATAGCATTATGGAACTGTAAAAATGCTTAGATGCATCTTCTAAATGCCAGCCTTCGGAAAGAAAAAAATGTGGTTCTATAAGCTTCCTTCATAAGAAGAACAATATAGCACATATATATGTAAATTATCCATAAATTACATCTTACCTTTAAAAACTAAAGTTAATATCCCACTGTTTGCCTTACTACCTTTTGTTGGTATTCAGAAGTTCTTTTAAGAGAAGACAATTATCTGTTGTCCAATGAGTATATATAAATAAAATGCTTAATGATAGTGTCAAAAAATACCATATGCACGTTTTTTGGAGGTAGGGTCTCACTTTGTCTCCCAGGCCAGAATGCAGTGGCTCAAACACAGCTTACTGCAGCCTCGACCTCCAGGGCTCAAGCTATCCTCTCACCTCAGCCTCCTGAGTAGCTGGGACTGCAGGCGTACACCGCTGTGTCGGCTAATTTTTTATTTTTTGTAGAGATGGAGTCTCACCGTGTTTCCCAGGCTTGTCTCAAACTCATGAACTCATGCAATTTGCCATCCTTGGCCTCCCAAAGTGCTGGGATTACAGGAGTGCACCACCGTACCGGCCTCCACGTGCACATTAAAAGTCCGTTTTTATTGAATAATATTTTAAAAGACTCAAGTTATAAGTAATAATTGGGTCTAAAATTAACAGAGGAACCACCCAACCAAAAAAATATGGATTCAGCATATTCCAGGATAGCTTAATTCCCCAGATGATCAGATTCTCTTTCTTTCCTTCTTACTTTCTTTCTTTCTTTCTTTCTTTCTTTCTTTCTTTCTTTCTTTCTTCCTTTTTTCTTTAACTCGTGAAGGGAAACATTTTAGAGTCCCATAGATTTCTTTTTCTTTCTTTTTTTAGTCTCTAATTTCCAATTTATTTTAAAGAACAGAAACTATGCGATAAGTTTCACTTTACCTAAATTTACCAGTACCTCCATGAATCGCACCAGAATTAGGACAATTTGATTATCTTAATGATTCTGTCATGAAACTTGCACACTGTATCCAGAGGTTAAGACCAGCAGATGGAGGCTCCTACCAGTTCTGTGCGCGATCACTCTCTTGGGAGTTAAGGTATCTGAGAAGGCAGTTCTCTCCCCAGATTAAGTCCTCAAAAACCCGTAGATTTCTTAAGCTTTGTTACATGATTTCCTGGCCCTGTACACATTTGTACCTCAAGGAAAAAGAAACCTTTGCCTGGATGGCTTTGTAAAAACACCCCTACAACCTTAGGAGGCTGAGCCAAACCTCCCGTCTGACAGAACAAACAGAAGCTCTTATCAAAATGATGAAGTTTGCACTTCACAAGTTTATCAATGATGGTAGCCACACATTGCTCAATTCATCCATATTCACAGAGCAGGACTTGTTTCGTAGAGTTTAGTTCCTCAAGTCTCTCACTGCCTTTTAGGCTTGCAGTGGATGCTGTCACTATTTCCAAAGAAGTAAATAATTTAGTAATGGACATGCTCTTAGTGAACTGCAGCTGTGACAGCCCCAAGCCATTGAAACCCACTCAGACAACAGGCTCCTGCCAGAAGAAACAGCAGCACCCATACTTGGCTGTGCCCTGGGGCCTGGCTTTCAGCCACTGCGATCTGCATGCTCAGATAGATGAAGCAATTAGATAGGCCTGTTAAGTTTTATCTCTTCATTATTGATTTATCATATGAACTCAGCATGATTATTGAACCAGACCAGCCACTGAAACAATTGAGTCATTGATCCTTACATAGGCATGTATTTCCAATTTAGATCTGGGGAGGAAATACATGGATATATTATTATTTCTGGGGTTTTGTCTAAGGGCTTGAACAGAAATTTAGATAATTCATTATTTCCACCTCCTGACCTTTCTTCATTCCCAGTCCTATAGCACCCCTTCCAAAAGATATTTCTGTTACGATACACATGTTCTCCTCTGTGCTGCCCAGTGTCATAGCCTATAGCCACAGGTGCCTATAAAGCATTTGAAAGGTGACTGGTGTGACCAAGGGACTGAATTTTTTGTCTTGTTTAATTGTAACCAGTTTAAATTTAAATAGCAGCATGTGGCTGGTGGCTGCCATGATGGACAGCACAGCAGCTCTGTCGCATGCTAAACTTTTCTACTCCGTGCAACAATAGCACCTGTCAAAATTCTACTTGCTTTTCAAGACCCTGTTGACCTACTACCTCTTTTCTAAAACTTTAATTACCTCAACCACTTCAACATTACCTTGCTCTACATACATATCATTTGAAAACCGTGGATCATTTTCTGCCTGGTATTATCTACTGTCCTATCCCACAAGTTGCTAGAGGACAAGGACTATGTCCCCCTAGCGATGTGCTGTGTCAATAACAAATATTTGAGGAATTAAAATGAGCTGTAGGTTTTGCAGGGAGAAGGACTATTATTTTGTGAAGAACCTCAGTTTTAATACATGCTAATTAGAGAAGCACTAACACGATCATCCTTTTCACACCCTCTTTTAAAAAACCATTTAGGAAAAATCCAATTACTTATCTCTCCTCAGATATTGTTAGCACTGATGGAAATGTCAGACAAAATTATTATGTTTTCTTCTTTTGAGGGCAGGAAACTTGAAGACACTTCTTCGTCTTCACAGAGAATACAATCCTTACATGTAGGAAGAACTCACTAAATACTTCTTGAGTGAATAAATCAATGAATAAGAATTCTCATCCAGTGAACATTCATGTGTATGTCTCTTTATGATGAATGATTTATATTCCTCTGGGTATTGGATAAAGAAAATGCAGTACATATATACCATGGAATCCCATGCAGCCATAAAAAAGAACAAGATCATGTATTTTGTGGGAACGTGGGTGGAGCTGGAGGCCATTATCCTTAGCAAACTAACACAGGAATAGAAAACCAAATACCACATGTTCTCACTTATAAATGGGAGCTAATAATGAGAACTCATGAACACCGAGAAGGGAATAACACACTGTGATGTACTTGAGGGTGAGGGTGGGAGGAAGGAAAAAGCAGAAAAAAATAACAAACTATTGGTTGCTAGGCTTAATGTCTGGGTGATTAAATAATCTTTACAACAAACCCCATGACACAAGTTTACCTATATGATATAACAAGCCTTCACATGATCCCCCAAACCTAAAAGTTTTTCTTAAATAAAGGAGTATTATTCAAGTTTCCGTGTATGTTTTAAGTCTCCAAATCAAGATGTGCTTACCTTGGCTTCTAATGTTAGAAAAATTCCTTCCAGAATATTTACAGGAAATTCTACTCAAGGCTTTGGGAGGCCAAGGTGGGATTGCCCAGGAGTTTGAGGCTGCAGTGAGCTATGATTAGGTCCTGGCACCCCAGCCTGGGTGACAGAGTGAGACACTGTCCCTTAAAAATACCCACTCAAAAGTAAACTAAGAGAATGAATTTTACAGTTTACAAATCTTTAAAGGTGAATAAAAATACCATGTACATTAGTGTGTGTTTATGATATTTAAACTAAGAGAATGAATTTTACAGTTTATGGGTCTTTAAAGGTGAATAAAATACCATGTACATTAGTGTGTGTTTATGATATTTAAGTAGCTGTTAGCATTTTAGCACCAAATTGATGATATTGATATAAGACATAATACTAAGTTTATTCTCATGGTGCCGTATGACACCTAACTGGCTTTGGGAGAACAGTAAGGTAGACTGAGACAGCTGTGCTATGATTAAAAGAACACTGGATTTGGAGTTAGAAAACCTTGTTTTAAAACCGAATTCTTTCACTTACTAATTAGGAGTAATTTTTATTTCCACAATATAATAGCTTATACTTATTGAACACATATTATGCCCCAGAACTGTTCTCAGAACACTATGTATGTTAACTTATTTAATCCTCCCACAATCCCATAAAGTCAGTATTCTTATTCCCATTTTACAGATGATAAAACTGAGGCACAGATAGATTAAGTAACTTGCCCAAGGTCACACAGCAATTGCAGTGGCAACCTGGCCATAGTAGGTTCTTCATGCTGTTTTGGAATATTAGCATGGTGTAGATTCAAGTTTAAGCAGGACATACTGGCTCTTATTATTTTACCATCTCTGATTGTATTCTCTTCAATAAAGGGAAGATAATACTATTTTCTTGCCATGTCACAGGAAAGGCTGCTATGAGGGTCAAATGAGATCATATGAAAATGCAATTACCCATTTACTAATTGTGCTTAGTAGTTGTGCCTGGTGTCTTACATTAAGTTTGATGTGCCTTTTTTGTGAGTCAGAAACAAACCCTAAATATGCCTCATTTGCTGACAAGAGGTCCTCCTCACTCGCATTTTAAGTCAATTAGTCATGACCACACTGAAATAAATCCCAAGAAAGGGAACCATCAGTACTTCAGCCTCCCAACACCTAGTTATACAGCAGCGCCCTTTGGGCCGTTTTTCCTTTATGAGAAATCTGGGAAAGAATAGATGAGAAGGGAAGGAACCAGTGGATTGAAGCAAGTGTAGAAGAATCCCCCAGAGGTCACTGTGAAGAAATGTAATTTAATTCAACTAAGAACAGCCAGCCATCCCAACACTTTCGTTCGCCTCAGCAGGGCACTGTCAGAGTCACAAAATGCTAGCCACTAAATGGGTCCTTGTGTAAAACCTTTAAAAAACATAACAGAATACTTGATATCAGAGCACTCTGAAGTTATTTCTCATTCCCAGAAATACATGCATGGAATATGTGGGGCTTTTTAAATGAGGTTAAATTGTTCTAGCTCATACTACTTTAGGCCTCTTATACCTACTCATTTGTCTGTGAATAACTTGCAATACTTCAGCGGGATCACATGTCCATGCACGTAAGTTTGTTAGTCTATAAATACCCAAAATTATGTCCAAACAGATTTATGATGATAGATAAGACATTTCTGATCAGTACCTTCCACCCACATATGGTACTAATTTCTTTTTCATAACTGCAATCGTGCAGATGAATAAGAACCAGTGGCTTTAAGGAGCACAGGTTAGGTGGAGGCCCTAAAGAAATGGAACTGATTATAATAAAATATAAAATGCTTACTGTACTTCATAATTCTTATGAACACAGCCTCCTGAGGACATACAGTGCTTTTTTTAATGAGGTAAGGGTGACTCACAGCTGGAAAAAAAAATGGGATGAGGAGAGAAAGTTTCAGAGTGAAGGAAATTGTTTTAAATCCATCTGACCAATTAATACTCAGTATGATTCAAGTCTAAGGCTGACACTGGCCATCCCATTTTATTGTGAATAATAATAGTAATGTCGATAGCTTTTATTCCTCAAGTGTTTACCATGTTCAAATGTATTACAGAGTAAATACTTCTAGCTGCTACAATCAGTAAACCCCCAAATCCCAGTGGCTTTCTAAAAAACAATCTGATCAATATCAGTAGACTCTGATAAGGGTCAGGTGGCTTTTCTTTGTGGCTTTCCTCCAAGTGATGATTTGGGGAAACACCTTCTTTCCATCCTGCAACTTTATCATCTCAGAGTCGTTCACTTCTAGCAATGTGGATGGAATAAAGAAGACCTACCTGCAGCAGTCCTCAGGTGACACATCCTTGGGGAGCGGGACAATCTAGTTTAGCTCCACGCCAAGGAAAGTGAAATGGATGGTGAACACATAGCGTTGTGCTTACGGCAGCCAGACACTGTGCTTCACATGTTTTACTCATTTAATGTTTAAACAAGCCCTGGAATGTAGAGGCTACTAACCTCACTTCATAGATGAGAAGCCAAAAATGCGGCAAGTTTAAGTAAGCTGCCCAAGACACACAGTGAATGGTGGAACCAAGGTGCAAACACAGCCTGTCCTTAATGGATGAGAAAAAACAAAATTTCATACATGAATGTACAAAAAAGTGTATATAATATGGACAAAGAACATGAAAAAAAGAAAAAATAGAGCTGTAATTTGTTTAGGAGAAATAGGCAGGCTCAATAATAATTAAAGAAATGGAAATTTAAGGGTGAAAAGGTTTTACCTATGAAATTAACAACAGGAACAAAAAACTTAATGCTATACTCTGTGCTGCAAGGGTATGATAGAAAAAATATTGCAAGAAGAGTCACTGAAGTATTAATAGTGATTGGTTATGGTAGTGCATTTATGAACGATATGTCTCACTGTTTTACCTTTAAACATTATTTATCTTTTTTTTTTACTTGAGACAGAGTCTCACTCTGTCACCAGGCTGGAGTGCAGTGGTGCGATCTCGGCTCACTGCAACCTCTGCCTCCTGGGTTCAAGCAATTCTCCTGCCTCAGCCTCCCGAGTAGCTGGGACTACAGGCTGTGCAACCAGGTCCAGCTAATTTTTTGTATTTTTAATAGAGATGGGGTTTCACCATGTTGGCCAGAACAGTGTCAATCTCTTGACCTCATAATCCGCTCTCCTCGGCCTTCCAAAGTGTTCGGATTACAGGTGTGAGCCGCCATGCCCGGCCTACACATTCTTTTATCTTATAAACACATGCACGCACATATACATACACATAAACACATAGCCTATGACTGGTTTACAGGAAATTCCAGTTTGGGCTGTAGCATGGCAGGAAATATACTGTTAGCCCTCACGTGAAACAAAGACTAAGCCCACGCAGGTAAACATAAGCATTTTAAAAAGTAGGAAGGCATTTATGGCCCCCAAAACTTCTGCCATCTCAAAGCAAAAAGCTTACTTGTGATATGACTGTGAGACTGTGAGACAAATTTATTTCTGTGGCTTGTGAATTATGCCATAATTTTTTGGTCACTCATAGAACTTGTGTCTCAAATTCATTTCTATAAAGAAATATGGCTTTGACATTCATAAATCTGTCATAACATTAATGGAGAAAGAGTATTTTCACAGAATTACATAATTTTTTAAACTGCCATTTAAAATTTTTACCTAATAGTAATATCAGTCATGTAGAAAGCAGTATAAAGGCTGTAAATATAGAATACAATGGTTTAAGAGGACCAGATCCTGAGAAATGGGGCGTAGGGTTATTCAGGAGAGTAGGGGAAAGAGGGTAGAATATTCATAGGGCTCATATTTCTGACCATTTTGGGAAATCCATTTTCAGTTCAGCAACCAATTCAGAAACTACTCTTTTAGCCAAGAAGGGAGGATCTAACCATCTCCCTTCCCCATCACTGAGGTATCCAGAGGACAGACTTAAGCTGCTTATACATATTTAAAGACAAGTAATCGGTCATATTTTCTGTATGGAAAAAAACGCATGAAAATCAGCTGATGAAAATGAGCTCTTTTAAGTGAATTTTGAAAGATTTCATTAGCTGGGCCCCAAAATAATCTGTAGGCAGTAAAATGTCCTGAAATAAGAAGCTGGCCAAAGCCAATGCAGACTAACATAAGACCAGAAGAATATGAGAAAAGTAAAATAAAATAAAAGCAGATGGAAAAGAGATCTCAAAGCCTAGAAAAATTAATGGGTAATTAATAGGTTAATGTGTTAATGGATAAAAATAATTAGTGGGTTAATGGGCACAAAAGCATAGAAAGAATAAATAAGACTTACTGTTTGATAGCATAGTGAGGTGACCATAGTCAATAATAACTGTACATTTAAAAATGAAGACTGTAATTGGATTGTTTATAACTTAAAGAATAAATGCTTGAGAGGATGGACACCCCGTTCCCCATGATGTGCTTATCTCACATTTCATGCCTGTATCAAAACATCTCATGTGCCCCATAAATATATATACCTACTATGTACCCACAAACATTAAGAATTAAAAAAGATTTTTAAAGAAAAATCAAATTTGGATAATATTTTCTTGATCAAGGAACAATGTATGGTATTATCTTTAAGACTCATTTCACTAAATCGAAATAACGGGATTGCCTTGCTTACTACACGATTCTCAAAATTAGGGTTCCAGCTTTTCATTAGTTGAAGAAACCGTTAGCAACGAGTATTTTTGGAGCGTGGCCAGTGATGACCACAGCATTTTTATTTTTTAAGGCCGTATTTCTCAAAGTGTCATCCATGTAATACTGACTTTGAGATACAGTAATAAGATATTATACAAAGATCCTGTGCTGGGTGTCTACCAGTGTTATTGAAAGATTTATTTATGACAAAACGTTCACACCCTTTAATACTAGTACTTACTATGGTTCTGCAGTGAATGGGGGAAGAGGGACGTGTAATATTCAGCATTTCACCAGTGCCATGAAACACACTGAGGGACCAGTGTCTTTGGGATCACCCTTTGGAAGCACCGATTTGGCATCATTTCTTTGCACCAACCAAGGCCTTTCCTTTTAGTTGTGAGAGGAAGGATAATGCAGCAGCTGGGAGTATGGACTCTGGATGTGCACATTGTGTTTTAACACTGATGGTGGCTTGTTGTGGGCTTTTGGGCAAGTTGTTTGATCTCTCAGTGTTTCATTTTCCTCATCTCTTGGGTGGAGATAATAGCAGTACCTCACTCAGAGACAGCATTAAATAACTTGATACTCTTAAAGTCCCTAGAACCTTTCTGAGCATATAGTAAACGCTCTATGTGGCTCTTGGCTACGAAAGCAAGTGAGCAGAGACATCAAATAAATATCCTTCTTTATTCAAACAGCCCCAGATCTATTTTGGGCTACGTTATGCAGGGCATCTTCTTTATTTTCTGGGGAATATTTTCTCCCTGAGACTGCAAATGATAAACTCATTTTTTAAAGCCTAAAATTTGTAATTAAAACCAGGGAGGTTTTTTTTTTTTCTAGATTAAAAACATATCATTTGAACCTTTGTTTTTTTTCCTCTTAGCCCTCCAATTCTTACCATATTGATGTAATATAGTGATAAATGAAGATATTTTCATCTTTGTTTTACCAGTAGGACTTCCAAGATGATCAGAACATTTTACTAAGGAATATCCCTTAAATTCTGCATCTGTGAACAACCAGAGCACTGAGGTTTGATTAGTGCCACTGACAATGTTTTCACAAACCTAAGAGCATTTATGATTCTTCCTATACCGATTTCCTTTAGCCCAGGCTCTCTCCTTGCTCTCACCTGTAGGTTCAACTATATTTAAGTTTACCTCCGTGGAGGAAGAAGTATTTCTCATTTCTTTAAATCCATTTCATTCTTTAAGGAGGATTTCAGGCAGATCACAAGACTGACTGAGTACCATCATTAGCTTTGCTGCTTGTCATCCTCCTCTCTCCCAGCAAATGACCCGTTGCTCTGGCACCCAGTAGTTGGGTTCTGCCCAGCTGCCCAGATTTCTCACACAGGGTTCATACACTGCCCAGCGTCCACTGCCTCCATCCTGTCTCAGCCCTGAACATCCTTTGTTCCACCCCCTAGGACCCAGCCAACCCTATTTCCCACGTCACTATTTACTCTAAAACTTTTTTTTTTAATTTTTATTATATTTTATGTTTTGGGGTACATGCAAGATTGTTGCATAGGTACATACGTGGCAGTGTGATTTGCTGCTTTCCTCCCCTTCACCTATATCTGGCTTTTCTTCCCATGCTATCTCTCCCCACCTCCCCACCTCCCACTGTCCCTCCGCTATTTCCCCCTGAACAGACCCCTGTGTGTAGTGCTCCCCTCCCTATGTCCATGTGTTCTTATTGTTCATCACCCGCCTATGAGTGAGAACATGCGGTGTTTGATTTTGTGTTCTTGTGTCAGTTTGCTGAGGATGATGGTTTCCAGGTTCATCTGTGTCCCTACGAAGGACACGAATTCATCGTTTTTGATGGCTGCATAATATTCCATGGTGTATATGTGCCACATTTTCCCTGTCCAGTCTATCATCGATGGGCATTTGGGTTGGTTCCAGGTCTTTGCTATTGTAAACTGTGGTGCAATGAACATTCGTGTGCATGTGTCCTTATAGTAGAACGATTTATACTCCTTTGGATATATACCCAGTAATGGGATTACTGGGTCAAATGGAATTTTCAACTCTTACTAAGGCCCTACTAGGAAAAAATCTTAAGAGCTCCCTCCTCTTCCAACATCTCCTCTTTCAGAAGTTTGACATATAGTCTCTTATAAAATTCTCTCAATCTGCTCCAAAACTGTGCCTGGTACATGGTAGGCACTAAATAAATATTGCTGTTACCGTTACCACAGGCAGAAGCCATGCAGCTCACTCTTGTCACAGTTAAAGGAGATAAAGCCCTGGTGTGGTGGCTCACGCCTGTAATCCTAGCACTTTGGGAGGCCGAGATGGGAGGATCACTTGAGGCCAGGAGTCCAAGACCAGCCTGGGCAAGCTGGCGAAAGTCCGTCTCTACAAAAAATACAAAAATTGGTGGGGCGTTGTGGCATGTACCTGTAGTCCGATCTACTCAGGAGGCTGAGGCGTGAGAGTTGCTTGAACCTGGGAGACAGAGGTTGCAGTGAGCTGAGATTGCGCCTCTGCACTCCAGCCTGGGCAACAGAGTGAGACCTTGTCTCAAAACAAAACTACAAAAAGGACATGAAGCTCTCCCTGGAGCCCTCAGAGCGCCAAGAGCCACACCCACCAACAATCACCTTCATCATAGCCTTCAAGTTATAATTTATCTGACAGTTTTTAGGATGAAATCACGGCTGGTCAGAAAGGGCTCCCAACCACATATATTTGGCTCTTTATAGTTTGGAGAAATCTTTCAACATCATTTAAGTTCAATCCAATTGTTTGCAACTCTTGAAAGTACTTCTATAACACCAAAATTGGGACCAGATTAGGGATGCCATACACAGCCCCTGCCCCGCCACCCCCACCGCCAAGGCAAAGGCACAAATCATTAAACCGATTATGATGCTCTTTTCTGCTGAGCCAAGATGTGGTTTCAGAATCTTTCTCCATGCACAGGGCTTGCTCTGTTTAGTTACAGGAGCTGATGTGCATCTGGATGTCATGCCCACAGTGTAAATTCCTTTGGGGAGAAACAAATGTTTCTACAAAAATGCACTGAATTTGGCTGGACATGGTGACTCATACCTGTAATCCTAGCACTTTGGGAGGATCATCTGAGGTCAGGAGTTCAGTTTGAGACCAACCTGGCCAACATGGTGAAACCCCATCTCTACTAAAAATACAAAAATTAGCCAGATATGATGATGCACACCTGTAATCCCAGCTACTCAGGAGGCTGAGGCAGGAGAATCACTTAAACCTGGAAGGCTGAGGTTGCAGTAAGCTGAGATTGTGCCACTATACTGCAGCCTAGGAAACAGAGCAAGACTCTGTCTCAAAAACATTTTAAAAAATCCATCGAATTTTTAATTCATGACATACATGACATACACATTGTGTGTTTGTGAGGCTTTTGTTGTTTTTGCTTGTGTCTGCTCCCTCCTTCTTCTGGGGCTAGCACCCCAATTTCCCTTAGGGACTCCCTTTTTCCCATTCCCAACTCAGTGGAGAAACTGAACCCAGAACTGAGGGGAAATGGGAAGAGAGAGACAGACAGATATCCCATCCTAATTCATTTGGGCCTCCTTGGGTTTTCAGATAGGTGAGCCCATAAAATCCCTTTCACTCTGGCCAGCTTGAGGGGGTCTTCTGTCTTATGCCTAAAGCACCCTGGCTGACCTCATGCAAGTGCTGAGCTGGCCACAAAAGGTGATCCCATGGTGACAAAGACTCCCTGTCCTTCAGAGGCTTCTCAGTCTAGCAGGTGGTTAAACATAGACTTGAGGAACCAGCCATGGAGCTGAGACTCCAGCTAAGAGATACAATGGAATCAGAGAAACCAGTTCCCCTCCCACATGAGTACCCACCCTACTCCTCCACTGGTCATCTGATGAGCTCATGACCCCCCTGGACCAGCTATCAGGAGACAGGGTATGAGGCTTTGCCCCACGGTTAACTTACAGTGTGAACCATTCACCCTGGGCCTCGATTTCCTCATCTGTAAAATGGGAATGAACATGCCGAAGGCCATGGGATGGAGCTGCAGTGTCCAGGCCTCATGGGGGACAGTGGTCACTATGACAAAGGACAGGCTGCCTCTGCAGCTGGACCCAAACCAGTGCCCCACGGGTTCCTTTCCCTCAGGTGAGATGCAGGGGAGGGGAAAGAGAGACTCCAGGGAAACCACTGTATTGGGCTCCCCCTCCCACAGAACCCTTGAGATGAGAGAGCATCAGGAAGCTTCTAGTCCAAGCTGTTCCTCCCACATCCAGAATATTCATTTGAAATTGGGACATTAGCTAGGGGGGCATTTCTAGGAGGAAATCTACCTGCTACTCCCCCTCTTTTTTTTTGAGATGGAGTCTTGCTCTGTTGCTCAGGCTGGAGTGCAGTGGCACAATCTTGGCTCACTGCAGCCTCCACCTCCTGGGTTCAAGCAATTCTCCTGCCTCAGTTTCCCGAGTAGCTGGGATTATAGGTGCATGCCACCATGCCCGACTAATTTTTGTATTTTTAGTAGAAATGGGGTTTCGTCATGTTGGCCAGGCTGGTCTCGACCTCCTGATCTCAGGTGATCCGCTTGCCTCGGCCTCCCAAAGTGCTGGAATTAACAGGCGTGAGCCACCACCAGGCCCCTCATTCCCTTTTTATCCACTAAGCAGATAAACCTCTCCGATCACCCCAGGCCTCTCACACTGAGGTCTCCCCTTTGTGATCTTCTCTGTCCCCCCATTAAGCCAGGTGCCCTGGGCAGCCCTCCCTTCCCAGGGGACAGCAGTGCCTGGGGCAGCAGGGTCTGGAGCCAGTACCTCGGTCTGCCCAGCAGAAAGGTCAAGCCAATTGGGAGCAGCTGCTCTCTTTAAAGGCTCTCCAAGGAGTTTCTGCCACTTCCCAGGCCCCCTGGCAGGCCAATGGGTGAAAGCCAGGCCAGGGTCAGGCCAGGGCCAGTGCTCAGGACTGACCTGCCTGTGGCGAGGGGTGACCAAGCCCATCAGACCAGACAACTTGCCTTTCAACTCTTTACTTCCCTTCAGCAAACCTGCCCGAGTTCCACAGTCAGGAGAGCTCCCATGCAACCCACACACCTTCCACATAAGTGGGGAAGAATTCAAAGCGAAAAAATACATTCTCTTTAGTCACTGTTCCATCCCTGTTACCAACCACCACCAGCAGAGCTGCTGGCCGCCAACGCCTTTAAAAACGCCTTTGTGGGTATCCCCCTGCCTCTGCACCCACACCCTCTCCTAAGAAATGTTCAGAAGCTCTGAATTACCAAAATCAATTACTCCAAGAAGGAACTCAAGCAGACAGGCACTAGAATAAAGACAGAAGATAACTCCCACCGTCAGGTAATTGCTCCCCAGAGAATTTCAGATAAAAAAGAAGACTCTAAAAGAAAGCATTTTCCCCCAGAGAGGAAGAAGGCTGTGCCTTGATAAACAGAAGGCTCTTCTCTTCCCTGTTGCCTTCCCGCCCCTCCCTCACCTGCATCCTGCAAAAGGCAACCACAGTAGGGCCACGGGAATCCCCAGGGATCAGGGAGGGAGGCAGGTGGGGCCGAACTCTGGGGTCCCAGTCCCAGGGACAGGGCTGTGTTCTCAAAGGACATTTGACTCTCATATCCTTCCTTGGGCAGGGACACAACAGGGTCCCAGGGCTCCTGTTACACAAGATTCAGCAGTTAATCTGTCTCTGTTGCATATGTCCATCTCATCACCTCGACAAGGCCAAAAGTTATTCGAAGCAGGGCACAGTGGCTCACGCCTGTAATCCCAGCACTTTGGGAGGCCAAGGCTGGTGGCTCACTTGAGGCCAGGAGTTCGAGACTAGCCTGGCCAACGTGGTAAGACCCCCATCTCTATTAAAAACATAAAATTAGCCAGGCCTGGTGGCATGTGCCTGTAATCCCAGCTACTTGGGAGGCTGAGGCAGAAGAATCACTTGAACCCGGGAGGCAGAGGTTACAGTGAGTCCAGATTGCATCACTGAATTCCAGCCTGGGTGACGGAGTGAGACTCTATCTCACCAAAAAAAAAACAAAAACAAAAACAAACAAACAAAAACCAAGAAAGTTATTTGAGAGCTGGTCCTTGGCTGTTGTGTCCAGCCCTTCCTTCCACTCTGCCTTGGACACTCTTATTAAGGACTTGCCAATTGACCCAAGAGGTGATGGAGTAGCAGACACTGGGATGTACCTGGGGCTTGTCAGGTAAATTTACCATGCCTGTAATCCCTGCACTTTGGGAGGCTGAGACTAGTGGATCACCTGAGGTTAGGAGTTCAAGACCAGTCTGGTCAACATGACGAAACCCCGGCTCTATTAAAAATACAAAAATTAGCCAAGCATGGTGGCGGGTACCTGTAGTCCCAGCTACTTGAGAGGCTGAGGCAGGAGAACTGCTTGAACCTGGGAGGCAGAGGTTGTAGTGAGCCTAGATCACGCCACTGCACTCCAGCCTGGGCAATAGAGCGAGACTCCATCTCAAAAAAAAAAGAAAGAAAGAAAGAAAGAAAGGATTCTAGGGGGACAGACTGAGTAGGGGATGTTTCAAATAGTAGAAACTACAAAACAGAAGTGCAGAGGTGGGGCCAGGTGTGGTGGCTCATGCCTGTAATCCCAGCACTTTGGGAGGCTGAGGCAGGCCGATCATCTGAGGTAAGGATTTCAAGACCAGCATGGCCAACATAGTGAAACACCGTCTCTACTAAAAATACAAAAATTAGCCAGGCACGATGGTGCACCCTGTAGTCCCAGCTACTTGGGAGGCTGATGCAGGAGAATGGCTTGAACTTGGGAGGCGGAGGTTGCAGTGAGCTGAGACAGTACCACTGCATTCCAGCCTGGGAAACATAGAGCGAGACTCCATCTCAAAAAAAAAAAAAAAAAAAGAAGAAGAAGAAGAAGAAGTGCAGAGGTGGGAGAGTCTTGGGCACGTTAAGTCCTGGTTATCGTCTTGTAAGAAGGTCAAGGCTAGAAAGGTAGGATGGGGAGGGTCTTTGGGTAAAGAACATCATGAGGATCCCCAGGTTAAAAATAATGGCTTATTTACCAGTGCTTACCATGTGCCAGGCATTGTGTGAAGCAAAACTCTTACAACATAGACCTATGAAGCAAGTTATCTTGTGTCCCTCGTTTAGAACCCAGGAAAAGTTAAATGGCCGCAGTTAACTCCCACAGCTACTAAGTGGCATGGTAGGGATTTGAAGCTCCACCCCCCCGCCCGACCCCCAAGCACATCAATTTCAACCCCAGGCCTTTATCCAATCAGCTTTCCCACTCTAGAGCCATGAGGGACAGGGCAAAAGCCAACACCATCAACGCTATCAAGGTGTGGAGAAGAGTCACTGATTTCTCGCCATCTGAAGCCTTCTCCCTGTGCCTTGATTTTCAATTTGTATGCCATTGGACAGCACTTCTCCAATAAGCACATAGATCATTCGTTCTGAATATTTAAAAGGAGTCTTTTCAACTATCCCTCCGTGAGTTTGCGAGAAGTTGCCCAGACACCAAAAACCACGTGGCCAAACGCGTCAACATCAAACAAGGTTTATGTTCTGAGAACGTGGCTGCTGCTTGACTTATGGGGCCAGTGGAGCTGTTCTAAGAGAATGCAAACCTCTCAGGGGAAGGAGACATCATCATCATCATCATCATCATCATCACCATCATCAAACATCTCAATGATCATCTCAGTCACAGTAAAAAAAAGGCACCAGGCCACTTCCCGCCCTTGCACTGGAAAGGAAGTGAAATTATTTGCCGTAATTCATTCAGTTATTAACTAAACAATGCGAAGAGAAATTCCAGCAAGATATAAATACTTTAAAAATCCCTGCACTAGTTGTTGAGGAGGATGTCAACAACAAACAGGAACCCTGGCAGTGGCGGGGGAGGCAAGAGGCCAGGGCAGTCAGGTCGGGGTGAGGTGGGTCCCAAGCTAAAAACAACAGTGGCCGAGGTGGTTTATAATTACAGGCACTACCTCATGCCAGCTCTGTGCTAAGCACTTTACACACATTACCTCACCGAAGCCTCAACACACGGAGGAGCCTCAGCAGTAGTGGAAGGACCTGCCTGAGGGTACACAGTGGAAAGTCACAGACTCAGCTCTCATCCAAACTCACATCTTCTCCTTCCACAGCCCTCTGCGTCCTGTCCAAAGGCGTGAACTAGATAAAGGGAGCTCTAGGAATAGCCAGGACAAATGGGGAAACTGAGGTAGGATTTGGCATCCTCCCTCCCCTCACCTCCCCAGATGTCCTAACTGCCAAGCTTTGTGGGGCTCCCAGCTGACTTGGCTGCGAGGCTCCGATGGAGAACTGGGTGAGCTCAGGAACAGTGATTTTGCAATCCTGTTTGCGGAAACCTGAGCATTTGTCCTCCTGGGCCTGGCTCTAGTCTCTCTTCCTCTAGGAAACCCCCTTGACCTCTCACCTCCCCCTCAACACATACACACAACACACAGACACACACACACTTCTGTCTACACCAACTTCACCAATCTGTGGCTTCCCCAAAGGCTGAGCAGGCTTTCTCTCTAAGGGGGACCCTGGAGGTTCTTGGGAGGGAGAGAGGAGTAGCAGCTGAGACTTGTTGGCGTTCGGCCCTGCCCCGCCTTCATCCAGCAGGCCTGCTTCAACAAACACTCACCCCAGTGACTTACACAGCAGAAACAAGCTCACAGAGGAATGTGGATGCCGGGCAGGAGAGAAATTTCAAGCACCTTAAAGAAATCTTTTTCTCTATCATCCCCTTTCTCTGTTCCTCAAAGCAGCCCCCTTAAAAACCCATGTTCAGGCACCTTTTGTTTTTTTGGCTTATTTGAGACCCTGTGTATCTCTAAGACAAAAATAAATAATTCACATGGCTTTTTTTTTCTTTTCTTTTTTTGAGGCAGTGTCTCACTCTGTCACCAAGGCGGTAGAGCAGTGGTGCCACCATGGTTCCGGCTCACTGCAGCCTCAACCTCCTGGACTTAAGCAATCCTCCCACCTCAGCCTCCAGAGTAGCTGGGACTACAGGTGCATGCCACCAAGCCCAGCTAATTTTTTATTTTTTTAATAGAGACGGGGTTTCCCTATGTTTCCCAGGCTGGCAGATTGACTCTTTAATTCAGACCTTCTCCTACCCAGAACTGCCTTCACCAAAGGCAGTAAGTTCTGGAAAGGGGTATTGACCAGAGGATCCCAAGACTACTGCAAAGTGGAATAAGAAGGCCATCAGTAATACTAATGCAAATAATAAGTAATAACAAAATACTAGCATTTTATTAAATGTTTACTATGTGCAGATATCATACTGTGTTCTTTTTCTGCATACATCATTTTAATCTGGCCGGGTGCGGTGGCTCACGCCTGTAATCTCAGCACTTTGGGAGGCCAAGGCGGGTGGATCACTTGAGGCCAAGAGTTCAAGACTAGCCTGGCAAACATGGTGAAACCACATCTCCACTAAAAATACAAAAATTAGCCAGGCGTAGTGGCAGGTACCTGTAATCCCAGCTACTCGGGAAGTTGAGGCAGGAGAATCACTTGAACTCGGGAGTTGGAGGTTGCAGTGAGCTGAGATTGCACCACTGCACTCCAGCCTGGGTGACAGAGTGAGATCTTGTCTTCAAACAAACAAACAAAAAAATTAATCTAAAACAGTCCTTAAAAAATAGGTATTATTATCCCCAATTTACAGATAAGAATACTGAGGATCAGAGAAATAAGACAACTTTGTCCAAGGTCAAACAGCTGGTAGGTGGACTAGCCAGGACTCAAAGCCAGGTCTGTTTGATGGACCTTAGACCACACACCCCCTCAGCCTGTCTGCTCTACTTGGCTTCCTTGGGCTGGGAACTAGTTAGTTGGTGCTTCCTCTAGCACAAATCCCAAGCCCAGGATTCAGTGGCCATCAACAGATTTCTCTCCCAAATCTGAATCAAAACCCTATGGTCAAGGCCAGGCATGGTGGCTCATGCCTGTAATCCCAGCACTTTGTGGGGGTTGAGGCAGGTGGATCACTTGCAGTCAGAAGTTCGAGACCAGCCTGTCTAACATGGAAAATCCTATCTCTATAAAAAATTACAAAAATTAGCCAGGCATGGCAGGGGGGCAGGCGCCTGTAATCCCAGCTACTCAGGAGGCTCAGGCAGGAGAATTGCTTGAACCCAGGAAGTGGATGTTGCAATGAACTGAGATTGCACTACTCACTCCAGGCTGGGTGATGGAGTGAGACTCAAAAAAAAAAAAAAAAAGTACCTTATGGTCACTCAACTCAAAAGGAAGATGAAGTCCTTTAGCAAGCCCCTGCCTTGAAAGTACCTTCTGGGGGAGGATAGGAAAGCAATGACAATCAACATCCAAAAAGCCAGCAAACTACACGGGTTGGAAAGAGATGGGCCCAGGACTGGCCGTCTGTGAAATCATGTCTTCAAATGTGCCCTTCCTCTCATGGAGCCTGGATATTGCCATACCTGCTCTCCTCTGTGTCCCACTCTGACTACTGAAGGACAGCACTGGAGTAGGGAGGTGGAGAACAAATATCACTGTAGAAAAAGACCCTTCATTCATCACCTTCCCATTCCTCAGCTGCTTAATCACACCTGGTTTCTCCATACTTATACTCCCACACTCCCTCAGGAGGTAGTCCTGCAGCTAGAGGGCAGGGCAGCAGAGTGCCTGACACCATAGGCTGTGGAGTTCACCTGCCTTCAAACCCTGGCTCTGCCCCTTCCCAGCTAGGTGACCTTAGGCAAGTCACTCCTCCTCTCTGGGACTCAGTTTCCTCATCTTCAAAACAGAGATGAAAATAGGACCTCATGGGTCTGTTGTGAGAACTAAATGGGCTGATGCTTGGAAAGCCTTAAGCCGAGTGGCTGGCCCATGGGAAGTACTCAGAAAGTGTGAGATGCTAAGTATTATTATAACAGCCCAGGGAAGTTGTGCACCGTGCTCAGGGTCACACAGCCAATGTGAGGCAGAGCAAATGCTAACACCAGGTTCTGCCTCTGGTCCAAGCTCCTTCTTGACACAGAGCCACTCTCCCGGGAAGCTGTGAGATGGCACAATACAAGTGCTTATCATGCCCCAGCAGCTCCCCCAAGCCCACAGTTCATGAGCCAAGTACAAAGTCCCAACCAACAGGTTTGTTTTTCTTATATGCACACACACAAAAAATCCAGGGGCTCAGAGTGAAAGTTCCCAAACCTTGGCATGCTCCCCTATCCAGAGGTAAGTAATGATCTCATCGCTGTGACTAAGCCGCACCGACGCGAGGAGCCCTCTCTGGGAAGCCGCAGGCTTGGTGTTGTTGGCTCCCAGCCCCAGGAGAAGCCAAGGCTGCAAAACTGGGATTCCTACAGAGCTGGGAATTCTTGGCTTTTGGGGCTGAGAAGCAGGGTGGCTCTGAGAATCGGGTGCTGTTGCAGCCAACAAGATGGCCCTGGAGATCCGGGTTCAAATCCCAGTTCTGCCAGGAACTTGTCAGGAAGATCCAGGCAAACCCAGGCTTCTACCCCTGCAATTCTAAAATGGGTGGCTTGCACCAGAAGATTTCCAATGGATTGTCCAGCTCAGCTCTTGCTTAGTTCCTGTCTTGCCCACCAGGGGCCTTGGCCTAGCTAGGGAATGAGCAAAGAGTTATTAAAGGTATAGGTTAGAGGACCATGGGCACTCAAATGTGCAGAAAAGGCCAGTGTGTCCTGAACAATTGGTGCAGCCTGCCTGGAGAAGTTGGGAGCTGAATGGAGGTCCCAAAGCAGGAGGGGTGGAACTGGGAAGAAGAGGAAACTGATCCTGTGGTCTGGGAGCTTGTCAGTGGCATGGCGTCAGATGCACTAGACATCCGGTAAAAGTTTCAATGTGTCAGGTCAGGAGAGAGGAAGAGCCTTCCAGAACTTTAGCCACCACCTCCTCCCTCTCAATTCCTCCCGCTATGGGGAAGACAGACAGACAACCAGGAGCACCTAGATTAAAAATTAGAAGACCAAGCAAGGTGGTTCACACCTGTAATCCCAGCAATTTGGGAGGCCAAGGTGGGTGGATCACCTGAGGTTGGGAGTTGAAGACCTGCCTGGCCAACATGGTGAAACCCCATGTCTACTAAATATATATAAAAATTAGTGAGGCATGGTGGCACACACCTGTAGTCCCAGCTACTGGAGAGGCTGAGACAGAAGAATTGCTTGAACCCGGGAGGCGGAAGTTGCAATGAGCTGAGATTACGACACTGCACTCCAGCCTGGGCGACAAAGAGAGATGCTGTCTCAAAAAAACAAAAACAAAAACAATAAAAACCTAGAAAAAGCTACAGACTACCCCAGAGTGGGCTCCTCCCAAAACCAAGAAAATGAGGTGCTCCCTCCAGCACAATGCAAGGCTCCAGAAGGAGAGGTCAGATTGTACAGGTGTCTTCTGAGGGTTTAAAAAATACATATTCTGTCAAACGCCATAAAGTAATACCTACAGCAAAGCCAGTTAGCACATCATGGCACTGCACTGTTGTTACAGTAGGAAACGACTGTGTTCTGTAATCCTCGAAGGCTCCCTATTGCCTATAGCTTTATGTTCACAATCCTTATCATGGCATTCTAGGTTTTCAATTTGGGGTCCTGATGGTACTTTTCTGCTTTATTCCCATCACTACCTTACTCCCCACAATTCTTGCTCCAACCAGTTACAGTCCTCGACCACTCCCCAAGCCCATCATGAGCCTTTGCTTCCCAGGACCTCGATTCATCCTTAGTCTCTCTGCCATCCTTGCTGCTTTGCTTAAAAATCTAGCCCTATTGTTTCCACCAACCCCTTCCCTCCTGGAGCCTGTTGACTCTCATCTGGCTTCTCCTAAGAATAGAAAACACAGACCTCAGGGGCTGGGGATCAGACAGGTCCTGCCACTGAATTTGGGGTACAGTCTGAAGTAAGAAATTGGCGTACACCTCTGCACGCTCATTTATAAAGTGGGCAGTGCAACCTCTCCCCACGTCAAAGGCTGCCGAGACACTCAAGTGAGATAATGGAGCCAAAGGGCTCTGCACAGCGTCAAGTGTGACACGAACTCAAGGGATTAGGATGTCTATTTTTAACTCCCCACATCCTGGCTGAAAAACAAATCTCTCACACACCCTGCAGATCCCTATCAGAGGGGCTGACAGAGCCTTTGGGAATTCTCTCTTCTTGGAAGCAGTGCCAGCTTTGATGGCGTTCCCTCTGCCAGGAAATGCTCTGAGATCCCTGCTCTGGCCAGGGCCTGCTTCCTTTATGTCTGGCTGGGTCCTGCTGCCCCTGGCAAATAGCTATTGCCTGGTGGACTCAGTTGTCACACATTCTACAGCCAGTGATAGTCAGAAAGGGTCACCAGAGATGCTGAGAAGGGTCCCTCATTCACCTGTTTATTCATTGACTTATTCACATTCCCTCCCCTCCCAAGAGGTGGATCTTGCTCTAGGATCACCCAGAGGGATAAACCACAAGGCACCTGTGCTAAGATGCTCAGTCTAGGGACAGGGGCAGGGGCAGAGACAGATAAACTGATAAGGCAACAGTAAGGAGGGCAGGAAGTAACAAAGGGATGATGAGGTGGTGACTCATGCCTGTAGTCTCAGCACTCTGGGAGGCTGAAGTGTGAGGATTGCTTAAATGGGAGGACTGCTTGAGGCCAGGAGTTCACCAGCCTGGACAACACAGCAAGACCCCATCTCTACAAAAATTAAGAAAATTAGCTGGGCATGGTGGCACTTGCTTGTAGTCCCAGCTACTTGGGAGGGAAGATGGGAGGATTGCTTGAGCCCAGGAGTTCAAGCTACAGTGAGCCCTGATTGTGGCACTGCACTCCAGCCTGGGTGACAGAGCAAGACCCCATCTGAGAAAATGAAAGAAAGAAAGAAAGAAAGAAAGAAAGAAAGAAAGAAAGAAAGAAAGAGGAAAGAAAGAAAAAGAAAGAAAGAGAGAGAGAGAGAGGGAGGGAGGGAGGAAGGGGAGGGAGGAAAGAAAGAAAGGAGGAAAGAAAGAAAGAAAGAAAGAAAGAAAGAAAGAAAGAAAGAAAGAAAGAAAGAAAGAAAGAAAGAAAGAGAGAAAGACCCAAAGGAATGCTAGGAGTATCCGAACATAAAACCAGACCATCATCAATCTCTCTCCTCTCCGTCCAGTACCCTAGCATCCATCAGACCATACTCCAAGATGAGCCTTTACTAGGTATCAGCCACCGTCACCTACAAGGAGAGGGGGCTTCCTACTTCGGGACAGAGATCTCTGGCCTGGTCACCTGGCCCACCTGCACAGATGTTCACTACATTCATAAGAACGCTGGCATTCTCCCGGGTCCCACCTCCCTCACCCCTCACTGCCTGAGTTCACACTCATCAAATGATACTAACATGGAAAACGACCCCAACACAAGAATGTGAAGGAAAAAAAAATCCTCACTCTGAATGAGCCATCAATAGGGAGAACCTCCTTCCAGCACCCAACGAGCCCTGCCTGTGAGCACTGGACCTAGAGTGAAGGACCCAGGGAAGTCCTGAACTGCCTCCTTCTGGCCATGGGAGCTGAGCCGTGTTTCCTCAGAGCCTCAGTTTCCTCAGCAGAAAGTCACAGGGGGACCAGGAGGGGACCTTCTGAAGAAAGCACCTTGTACATCAGAACATGTGCTATAAATGCTTTGTGTTTTAGCATATTTTCTTTCTTTTTTTTGAGAATGAGGCTCATCTGTCAGCCAGGTTGGAGTGCAGTTGTGCCATCTCAGCTCACTGAAACCTCTGCCTCCTGGGTTCAACCAGTTCTCCTGCCTCTGCCTCCTGAATAGCTGAGATTACAGGTGCCGGTTAACCCTTTCTTTTTTCTTTTCTTTTTTTTCTTTTCTCTTTCTTTTCTTTTCTTTTCTTTTCTTTCCTTCCTTCCTTCCTTCTTTTCCTTCCTTCCTTCCTTCCTTCCTTCCTTCCTTCCTTCCTTCCTTCCTTCCTTCTTTCTTTCTTTCTTTCTTTCTTTCTTTCTTTCTTTCTTTCTTTCTTTCTTTCTTTCTTTCTTTCTTTCTGTATTTTTAGTAGAAAAGGGGTTTTACCATGTTGGCCAGGCTGGTCTTGAACTCCCAACCTCAGGTGATCTACCCGCCTTGGTCTCCCAAAGTGCTGGGATCACAGGCGTGAGCCACCACACCCAGCCTTAGTATTTGTTCTTGGTCCTCATTTTGTTCTTTCCCTTTTGGCGTCTCAGGCTCAACAGCCCCCTCTGAGCTCAGCTACAGATGTTTCTGTGGACTTTCTGGCCACACATAACTGTGCAACCCTAGAAAGGCCATGTGACCCCTCAATGTCCATGTCTGTGGGGGCCATGTCTGTGGGCTCGCAACACGATCCCAGTGACACCCACAGAGCCTTCACAAGTATTTTATAAATGCTCTTAAGAATTCCAAAGAAGCTGGGCATGGTTGCTCATGCATACAATCCCGGCACTTTGAGGGGCCTAGGTGGGAGGATTGCTTGAGCCTAGGAGTTCAAGACCAACCTGGGGAATATAGTGAGACCTCATCTCTACAAGAAGAAAAATGTTTAAATTAGCCGGGCATGATGGCACGTGCCTGTAGTGCCAGATACTCTAGGGAGGCTGAGGTGGGAGGATCACTGGAGCTCAGGAGGTGGAGGTTGCAGTGAGCCAAGATCATGTCACTGCACTCCAGCCTGAGTGACAGAGTGAGATCTTGTCTCAAAAAAACCAATAATAATTCTAAAGAAGCAGATGAATTTGGCTATTCTCATTTGAGACCTGAAGTTCAGCCTGCAGGTGGGGACTGACACTGACAGGTAGCTTTCCCTGCCGGCCCCGCTTGATGCTACACAGCCAGAATAAAGTTTTTTAAAGAAGCAGATCAAGAACAATTCAGGCCGGGAGTGGTGGCTCATGCCTATAATCCCAGCACTTTTGGAGGCCGAGGCAGGCAGATCACCTGAGGTCAGGAGATCGAGACCATGCTGGCCAACATGGTGAAACACTGTCTCTACTAAAAGTACAAAAATTAGCTGGGCGTGGTGGCACATGCCTGTAGCCCCAGCTACTTGGGAAGCTGAAGCAGAAGAATCACTTGAACCCGGGAGGCAGAGGTTGCAGTGAGCTGAGATAGAGTCACTGCACTCCAGCCTGGTGACAGAGCGAGTCTAAAAAAGAAAAACAATCCAAACAATGGGGCCGGGCATGGTGGCTCATGCCTGTAATCCCAACACTTTGGGAGGCTGAGGCAGGCAGATCACTTGAGCTAAGGAGTTTGAGACGACCTTGGGCAACATGGGCAAACCCTGTCTCTACAAAAAAAATAATACAAAAATTGGCTGGGCATGGTGGTGAGCACCTATAGTCCCACCTACTCAGGAGGCTGAGGTGGGAGGATTGTTTAAGCCTGGAAGGTGGAGGTTGGAGTGAGCTGAGATTGCACCACTGCACTCCAGCCTGGGCAACAGAAGGAGACCCTGTCTCAAAGAAAAAAAAAACAAAAACAAAAAAACACAATCTAAATGAGGCAGAGAAGTCCTTCTGCAAACCAAAGACATCTCTGTGTCTGTCCCTTGCAAGAGCCAGCCCTGCCAGAGCTGACTGCGAGGCTCCCTGCTTGACTGTGTGGAGGAGGGGGTGCAGGTACAGCACTCGGGGCAGGAGTGGAAAAACCATGCCTAATTGAAAGCTAGTCCAACTCTACAAAGCTTTCCGAGCCTTCACTAGGGCATTTACTAGAGCAATTACTAAAGCCCAGAGCCTATCGCGGGGGACAGGCAAGCGGACAGCGACAGGCAAAGCAGGGCAGTTTGTGAGAAAGAGCCATAAGCCAGGACCTCAGCGGGAAATAGCTCATCCTTAGAGGGGCAATGACACCAAATGGAGGTGAGATATGCACTAGACTCAGAGGGGCAGGAAGAACTTGGGCAGTGAAGCAGTAGCAGAGAGAAAATGGCATTCTGGAAGTCACAGGCAAACATCAGACTAGGCAACATAAAACCTGCAGAGCAGAGAAAGAAGAGGCAGGGAAGAAAGCTGGAGCCAGCCATGGGCCTTGTTTGCCAGGCCTGGGAGCTCAGGTTTGATCCTGTGGTTAACAGGAAGCCACTCACATGATAGTAAGTGGCCAGCAAAGGCTGTGGCTACCAAGGCTGCTTTAGGAAGCTGGGTTGCTAGAGGCCCACCTGAGATGGAGGACAGGCAGCTGGACCCCCTCAGCCAGCTGCTCGCTCCAGGGAGAGGTTAGAGCCGTTCAGATCGGATTCAGGAAAGGCTGAGGAAGCCCAGAGGAGAGACATGTGATGGCTTCGGAGACAGACAAGGCTGTTACATGTCCCCGTTGTCTCCTGCTCAGGACTATCCAGGGCTGAGAGAGGTACAGTGGGGTTGGCTCTAGTGCCCCCATGCTCTCCCTTGGCTCCTGCCCATGACTCCCAGTTATTCCCACTATTACCTTCTTGCAAGGATTAGCGTGCAAAACACTGCGTAATTCTAAGGTAAGCAACCTCCCCCCGCCCTGGCCTTCCCCCACTACCTGTGCCCCACTAGACTGTCCCCTGGTGTCCTGGCCCCACTGGCCACCATTCCCATAAGAGCCTTTCTGGCTCCTTTCTTTCTTTCTTTTTTTTTTTTTTTTTGAGATGGAGTTTCACTCTTTGTTGCCCAGGGTGGAGTGCAGTGGCTCGATCTCAGCTCACTGCAAACCCCGCCTCCCGGGTTCAAGTGATTCTCCTGTTTCAGCCTCTCTAGTAGCTTGGATTACCAGCACCTGCCACCATGCCTAGCTAATTTTTGTATTTTTAGTAGAGACAGGGTTTCACCATGTTGGCCAGGCTGATCTTGAACTCCTAACCTCAGGTGATCCGCCCACCTCGGCCTCCCAAAGTGCTGGGATTGCAGGTGTGAGCCATCGCGCCTGGCCTCTGGCCTCTTTCATAGCAATTCCCGTGGAGCGCTCTGCCCTCCAGCCCAACTCAACCCCTCACCCATGCCCTGAGCCCATCACAAATTCCTCTCCCCAGAAATGCGGACAGGAAATGCAGACAGAAGTCCAACCTGTGAATGTCAAGGTGGGAAAGAACCTCAGAAATCTGGCCAAAAAGCCCCACCTTCAGCCCCTTTACAGAAGAGAAACCTAACATTTTAAGGGACGACCAGACCTGCCCAGGGTCACACAGCCGGATCGTGGCCCAGGTCTTCAAGCTTCCAGGTGAGGGCTCTGGCACCAAAGCCACAACCAGGTGGGGCAGAAAAACAGCGAGGCATGAAATCAACTGCAAAAAAGACCAGAGTGCTTTATTGTCAAGGTACCTGGATTCAGGTCCTGACTCTTACCACCACTTCCTCCCCTGCCCACACACACACACATTAGGGCCTTGGACATGTCACTGCAGTTTCCTGGACTCCAGTGACCTCTTCCATAAAACGGGTATCTAATAATTTTGTGCGTTCAGCAGTATCGAACAGGTTCGAGGCAGAACAAGCACCCTGTCTGCAGCACAGCTGGTAGGCCAGAATTGTGATACAGCTGAGGTCCATGCGGGCGATTCCTTGACCCGCTACCTCTCCTAGTGAGTCAGCCCAGGCCATGCAGGCTTGGGCCAGACATTTCCCCAGAGCTGCCCAACGGCCCACAGAGCAGTCCTCCAAGGGAAGCGATGGAGATTGAAATCACAGATGGGCGCACCCTACTCCTCTCCCCGAGAGATGCAGGTCCAGCACCTTCTGGCTGGGAGGGTCAGAGGCCACCACAGGAGGATGGAGGAAGAAGATGTAGAGGGGAGGGAGAGGTTTCTGTCAACCTCTCCAGGGTCCCCTCCGCTCTGGGTGAAAAAGCTGAGCAGAGGCTGAGTGCGGTGGCTCCCACCTACAATCCCAGCACTTTGGAAGGCTGAGATGGGAGCCTCAGGAACTCGAGAGATCGAGAACAGCCTGAGCATAGTGAGACTTCATCTCTACTAAAAATTTAAAAATTAGCCAGGTATGGTGGCATGTGCCTGCAGTCCCAGCTGCTAAGGAGGCTGAGGTGGGAGGATCACAGAGCACAGGAGTTTGAGGCTTCAGTGAGCTATGATAGTACCACTATACTCCAGCTTGGGTGACAGAGTGAGACCCTGTCTCCAAAATAAAATAAAATAAAATAACCTGAGCACAAGGGCCTCATCTAAGGCACACCAATCCTAGAAAGCAGAGGCCAGTGATCTTGGGGATGCCACAGGTCTGCTCCCAAGCACATTCACTTGTGGCAGGAGATGCTTCACCAGGGATCCTGTCAGCCAAGGGCCTGCTCCATTCCATCTGCCAGTGGGTGGAACAGCATCCCCATCTTACAGTTGGGAGAAAGCCCCAGAAAGGAAAAGTAACCAGTTCCAGTAAATTCAGATCTGTTGAAACCTATATTCCGCATTCTCTTCCTAAGAGGGCCTCAGTGCTATGGTCCTTAAACTGCAGGGCTTGGAGTAGACATGAGGAGCCTGCACTTTAACAGATGCTCCAGGTGTTTATGATAAAAGCATTGGTAGCACACACCAGTCCCAGGCACACACACATGGGTACACACACACACACACAGGCATGTATGCCAGTAAGGGTCAAAAGTGAAGCATGTGCTCTAAAGACAGACAGATACTGGGTTTGGTGCACAGCCCAGCCCCTTACCTGTTGCAGGATCTTGGGTCAGTCCCTTAACCTCTCTAAACCTGTTTCTTTATATGCAAAATGAAGGTAAGAAAATAATCAACCTCATGGGTTTGTTTTACGGATGCAAGAAAATAATGTGTAAAATCCTCAGGGCTGGGCCTGGCATATAATAAACACTCAATAAATAATGCTATGATCATCACCAACCTCAGTGCCTGTGTGCTGAATACTGAAGGGACAGAACAGAACGCCAGGCACCAGGCGACCACACTGAATAATTGAGACAGTAAGAGATATTCCCAGGGTTATAGTAGAGTCAGTGGATAGAAGCCACAGAGACACAGATTTCTGCCCCAAACAGGAAGCATGTTGCCCAATCATGAAACCAAGAGTTGCACAATCATGAAACCAACTGTCTAGTGAGTTCACTGTTACTAGAGGATCCCTAGCAAAAAAGCCTAGATGTTTGCCAAGTGGAGACACAGCACCAGGGAAGGAAGAATGTGGGGGGCAGGGGGGCCAGGTCATCTTGAAGGTGACTTTGGGGCAGGTTCTGCAGGTCAGCCCTTTTCCCCATCATGCTGGTTATTTAGTTCATTTGCTCTTCCTTGCTATTTACAAAGTTACCTCCAGGTGTCTAAAGGGGGTGGGGAAAGGAGGAAAGGTCAGGATAGACAGAAGCCCTGTACATTCTGAATAGTTCATGGCAGGGATAAGAATGGTGGGGCTGTTTAAATCTGAGCCTGCAAACTCACTGAAATTGTGGGTGTGTGCATCTGTGCACTTTTCCCAAAACGGCTGATTAAGAGGGACTGGTCCTTACCAACCTTCGGGAGGAGGAGAAACTGAGGCAGGAGGATGCTGACTCTCTCAGTCAGCAAGAGGGCACAAGCTCCAGGGTATAGATTGGCTGCTCAAGAGGCTGTTCTATGAGGCAGGCACCTTCGACGCCTCACCTCGAAAAAGCCTTACTACAGCCCCCTTGGATGAGACCCTTGAGCTCAGAGAGGTTAGGAAACCTGCCCACAGATACGCAGCTGGTGAGCAGCAGGGGCTGACGTTGGAACCCAGGTTCTCTGGGCTCCAGAGCTAGGTGTTTGGTTCTGTTTTGTTTTTGTTTTTGTTTTTGTTTTTCTCTTAGGTGTTCTGTCCTAGGTCATCAAACATGGAAAGGAGTTAACATTAAGGGGACTAATGCTAAAGATTGGTCCTCATCGGTGACAAGCTACCTACTCACCCGCTCACAATCAAAACTAAGATAAAATGTCCCTTCTTAATAGCAGAAGGAGGCAGAGGGAGAGGAGTTTCCATCTAAGTCACACCAGATAGCTCAAGCGTGGACCATCCTGAGACCAGAACACCCCGCAGTCATCCCCACCAGGCTGAGCGTTGCAACCAGGTGGCGCTGGTCTCTGTTCCCACTCTGCTTAGCCCAAGGTGTTTTCACAGAAGGTGGGGGCCAGAGCAGCCCAGGAAACGGAAAAGAGACCTCACTTCAACGACCCAGCCCTGCCAATCGCCTCCCTGATAACTTAGGATCGGCTAGGATTGAACAAAAACACCCAAAAGTTGGGTGCCCCAGGGGGTGCCTGGCTCTGGGTGGAGAGGTCTGGTTGCTCTATCACCAGTCCCCAGGGTGAGCTGAAGAAGATCTGAAGTTTGGGAGAGCGCTGGAAGCCTTGGGGATCTGGGGCTGGCACCCCGCCACACACACACCCGACTCCCGCCGCCCGCGGGCCCCAGCTGGGGGCGCCTTTCCGGCGATCCCGTGTTGTACTCCCCCAAGAACCCAGCGCCAGCCCTGGGTCCCTGCGGTGGAGATCTGGGCAGGACTCACGGGAAAGTTTAAAGGGTCAGTGCATCGCGCAGATTTCCCTGAGGGAAAGGGGACTGTAGCGTAAAAGCGGGGTAAATAAAGCAAAGTCGCCGTCCATTCCTCAGTCCCCTACCCCAACACCTCGCATCGGAGCCCCCGGATCCTCTGGAACCTGGGATACCGCTCCTATCCCGGAAAACCACCCCGGCCCCCTTCACCTGACCCGCGGCCCCCAGCTTTTACCTCTACGCGCGGGCCCAGCCGCTGGGCGCTGCCATCCCAAAGGCTCCGGAGCCCGAGCGGCCCAGGGCCAGGGTCGCGAGGCGGCGGAGTCACGGGGTCGCCAGGTGGCTGCGGGAAAGTTTCCGTCGCGCCAGCTGGGCGGAGTGGAGCGGGGCGGGCGGAGTAGGCGGCCGGCCAGGAAGGAGCGCTCTCCGGCCGGTCCGCGCCTCCCCCGGCGCCGCGGCTCTCCGGCTCCCGGGCTCCCCCGGCCACCCGGCCTGCCCAGCCCTGCCAATCGCAGGCCCAGCCGCCCACAGCTCCGCCCGCCAGGCCGGGGACCCAGCGGGGGCGGGGAGCGGAGGGGCGGGGGCGCACCTGTTTGGTCAATCCGCCGCCTCCCCACCGCCCCGCCCAGGCCGGACTGCGCAGAGCCGAGGCACTCGACTCGGAGCACACGCTCCCCAGCCCCGTGCTGGCCCAGGATGCCGGCGGGACCACACGCCCCCTTTTCTCCCGGAGTCCCCAGGCCTCCAGGAGTCCAGAGATAACCTCTGCTTCCGTCTCGGGGCTATGAGGGTACGGGACCGAGGAGTGGCCGCGACTTTGCTTTACTTATCCCCACAGCTCCCCTTCCCGCTAGAATCCTACATCCGCTGACCCCTTAAACTTTCCTGCGTGCCCTGCGTGGATCTCCAACCTCAGGAGCCGAGGACTGATGGGGGTACTAGAGCTTTGGAAGGCGAGAGTGCGGGCTGTCATGGGGAAGGCACCTCAGCACTCCCACTAACAGAAACTGCCGAGGACTCCAGCTGGCTTGGGGAACTTCCCGTGAACGCCTGCGAGCCGCTTTAGCAGGCCCCCACACTTCTTGGGGTCACAACAAATATTAAAGCGTGACTATCTTATTGACCCATTTCCCAGATAGCCACACTGAGACCAGAGTGGGGGGCGGTGGCGAACGCTTTTCGGACCGTGGTGGAGGGACAGCGAAGTTTTCCAGCTAAAGGCGGGTTTGCAGAGCGCTCCTGCCTCCTTTCCCCAGCCCTACGCGGATGCCTGGGTTCTTCCTCACCTCGCCCCCACCCGCGGATCTGGGACGGAGGAGGAGAAAGAGGCCCCCGGCAAGTGCCCGGGCACGACGAGGGCGCGTCCGCAGGCGCCCGGCCTTACCTTGGCAGCAGAGCGTGTCCTCGCCGAGCGCGCAGGCGGGAGGCCCCAGCAGGGGCAGGGAGGCCCAGGCGAGGGCGCGGAAGGCGGCACCGCCGGCTCCCATCCCGGACGGCCTAGGCAGCGCTTCGGCCTGCGGGCCTGCCACCCTCCGCAGCACCTGTGGGGCCAGCGCGATGCCTGTGGCCTCCGCCTCCGGGGTCGGTGTGCAGGGCTCCCAGGCTCCTCGAGCTGTCCCGGCTCGGACTCCCACAGCGGCGCGCAGGTCGAGCCCCAGGTGCGCACAGGTCGAGCTGGGCAGGGCGCTATTTTTAGCGAGAGCTGCTCTCCCAGTCGGACAGACAGAACCAGTTAATTCGGCCGCTGGGGACTGGCCTGCACGGTGAACTCCCCGAACGGCAGCCGCAGCTCAGCTGAAAGCTGATCCTTCGCATTCCTGCCTCTCGAGGCGGGAGGGCGGGAGGACGCCTCTAACTCCAGGGGGAAGCCGGCGTCCTCTCCGAAGACAGTGCCTGGGCCCAACTGCACGCCAAAAATGGGGCTCTTTAAATTGGCTCTGAAACCTGGCAGGACTTGATGCTGATCCCAAGCCGCAGACGATGTCCCATAAAATGCCCATCTACTGTCTCACCCTTCCCACCGGTCTCCAGCACTGGGAAGAGCCTCTCAGAAACGGGGTATCAGCCCCAGGACCCGCGAGAAGCTGGCACGGCCATCAGTCAGGAGCTACTTGTTGAATGAAGGCAGGAAGGAGTGAAATCCGATACCAGGATCAGTGGAAGTCTTCAGAGCATGTGAGATGGATGCACAGGGTGGCTTTGAAATCTGATAGAACCCCTAATCCAACACTTTCTGGCTATGTGACCTTGGCAAATCATCTCACCTCTGTGCCTCAGTTTTATCTTCTGCAAAAGGGAGTTTTAGAACTCCAAGAGACAGTATGCAAGAAATCCTTTCGTAAACAAAAGCGTTATGTGAATGTTCATGTAAAGCATGATCAGAGAGCTGCAAAGGTGAACACAAGAGTCTACTCTCAGGAATTCACTAGCACTCTTCTAATTCAAGAGAGGAGGTGCTAAGGGCCCCAAAATGTACAATCACAGCATATGGTTTTGGCCTAAGGATAAATAGGCCAGTAGACTAGAATAGAGGCTGCAAAAATAGACCCACACAGGTATAGAAACTTGATATGTAGCAGAGATGCCCCCACAGGTCAGTGGGAGAAGGGTGGACGTTTCTATAAATGGTGCTAGAGCAATTGAATGTCCATATTACAAAAAGATGAGATGAATCCCTACCTCATACCATGCATAAAAGATCAGTTCCAGGTGTACTGAGAACTTAAAAACACACACACACACACAAACTCATAATAGTCAAGGATGTCTTAAAGAAGACCCTAAAAGCATAAATCATCATGAAGAATATTGATACATTTAATTAAAATGCAAACTTCTGTTTATCAAAAGATATTTGCAACATGATATTCAAAATATACGAAGGCCTTCTACAAACCAACTTCGAAAGAGATAATGGGAGATCGGGCAAAATATATGAACAGGCAATTCACAGAAAAAGAAACATCATGGCCAATAAACATATGCAAAGACTGTCAGTCTCACTAGTAATCAGAGAAATATAAAACCAAGCTCCAGTAAAGTGCCACTTCACACCTGTCAGATTGGCACAAAAACAAAGAGGTGGGACAGCAGGGACGTGGAAACTGGAGAACTGTCCTATGCTGCATGCAAGAGGGGAAATGGGTACAGCCACTCTGGGAAACAATTTGGCAGAATCTAGAAATGCTGAAGTGCACATACCTGAGTGACCCAGAGTCTTGACCTAGAGAACCTCTTGCTCACTGCAACAATGTTAATGCTAGTAAGGAATTTGAAACAGCCTCCATTCCTATCAGAGGAAGAATCCATAAACAAATTGTGGGGTAGTCAGTGAAATTCTACACTGCAGCAGAAATGAATGACTAGAAATTCATTCTGAATGTCCAATCTCAAATGAGGGGAGGAGAGCATGTCGCCGATCAAACTGGTGTAATATCATTCATATAGTTTTTTGTTTTGTGACAAAGACAGAGGCTTACTTTGTCACCCAGGATGGAATGCAGTGGTGCGATCATAGCTCACTGCAGCCTCAGACTCCTGGGCTCAGGTGATATTCCCACCTCAGCCTTCTGAGTAGCTGGGACCACAGGCACCAAAGCACCTCATACAGCTAATTTTTTTATCTGTAGAGAAGGGGGTCTCTCTATGTTGACCAGGCTGGTCTCAAACTCCTGGGCTCAAGCAGTCCTCTCCCCTGGCCTCCCAAAGTGCTGGGATTACAGGCGTGAATCACTATGCCTACCCCGACTTCAAGTTCTATTCCTGTAGTTCCATAAACTACGTGACTAGTGGCATGAACCACCATGCCCAGCTTTAGTATAGATTCTTCAAACATGCAAAACGGAATACCATATATTGCATAGGAATGCACAGATAATATGGTAAAAGTATAAAGACATTCAGAGGAATGATAAATACGCCATTCTGCAAAGTGTTTACCTCTGGATAGAGGGAGATGTTTGATAGGAAGGGGCTTCACACACATCTTACTAAGGTTTTCTTTCTTTTCCTTTTTTTTAAGACAACATCTCACTCTTTCAACCAGGCTGGAGTGCAGTAGCATAATGACACCTCACTGCAGCCTTAAACTCCCAGGATCAAGGGATTCTCCCACCTCAGCCTCCTGAGTAGCTGGGACTACAGGTGCATGCCACCATGCTGGGCTAATTTTTTTTGTTTTTGTTTGTTTGTTGTAGAGAAAAGTTCTCACTATGGTTCTCAGCCTGGCCTCAAATTCCTGAGCTCAAGCAATCCTCCTGCTTTGGCCTCTTAAAGTGCTGGGATTACAGGTGTGCGCCACCGTGCTCATCCTAGGTTTCATTTCTTGACCAGGATAGCAGACACACAGTGTTTGTCTTTCTTTATTTTTCTTTTTACTTTCTTTCTTTCTTTTTTTTTTTTTTTTTGAGATGGAGTTTTGCTCTTGTTGCCCAGGCTGATGTGCAATGGCGTGATATCTGCTCACTGCAACCTCCACCTCCCAGGTTCAAGCAATTCTCCTGCCTCAGCCTCCATAGTAGCTGGGATTACAGGCATGGGCCACCATACCCAGCTAATTTTTTGTGTTTTTAGTAGAGATGGGGTTTCTCTATGTTGGTCAAGCTGGTCTCGAGCTCCCAACAGCAGATGATCTACCTGCCTCAGCCTCCCAAAGTGCTGGGATTACAGATATGAGCCACCGAGCCCAGCCTGTGTTTGTCTTATTCTTTGTCACTTTTTTTTTTAAGGTGTAGAGCAGTCATAGGGGAGGCTGCATAAAACCCAGTCCTACTCTGAACTTCAATTTCCTCATTTTAATAACACGGTCATCCTTTCTGGGAAATACCTAGCACAAAGCCTGTTCATGGTGAAGTGCTCATTAAATCTTAAGAACATGAATAGCCCCATCTGCAGTCTTCACTGGGGTCCTTCACGCCCTAGTCCCAATCAGCTGAGACTGCCCCCACCCAAGCACCGCCATACAACCAGGTCTTCCAAGCCCCCAAGCTCTATCATGCCCCAGGAATTTGTACACACTGTTTGCTCTTCCTAAAATGCCTGTCCTCCCTATCTCTACCCAGTCGGTACCTGCTTCTCCTATTATGATCTAGCTCAGGCATTCCAGCCCATGGGAAGCAGAGGATTCCCACAGTACCCACCCACTCCACATCTATGTTTATCACATTGTAGATTGTTGCGCCTAGTTACGGCTCTGTCTCCTGGAGCAGACTGTGAGCTCTTCCAGGTCACAAACCTTGCAGCCCCACCACCTGCATGGGGTCTGGCCTCAGGAAGGTTTGTTGAATGAAGAAAAGGTTTGAGGGACCCAAAGACTCAGAAACCAAAAGGGCTCATGCCAAACTGTCAAAAGGAAAGTAAGCTCACCACCTGCTGGACTGATTGCTTGGTCTTCATTGGGTGTTCTCGATGGGAATGTGAACTTTGAGTCAAAGAGTGCTGCATTCATATCAGGCTGACCCGCTTGCCAGCTGCTTGACCTAAAGCATGCTACCACATCCCTCCGAGCCTGTTTCTGGGTCTACATAGCCAACATCGACTACAGATTATCACAAGGGGTTATTACGATGATTCAATGAGATCATAGTGGCAAAATGCTTGGCTTTGTCCTTGGTACAGGCAGCAATTATATGGTTATGGTCAAGAGGAAGATGTTTGGAGGGGAGGACGGAAGGAACTCAATCAGGTTACTTACTATGAAAGTGGGAGGACCAGGCACAGTGGCTCACCTCTGTAATCCCAGCACTTTGGGAGGCTGAGGTGGGCAGATCACCTGAGGTCAGGAGTTTAAGACCAGCCTGGTCAAGATGGTGAAACCCTGTCTCTACTAAAAATACAAAAATTAGCTGGGTGTGGTGGTGCATGCCGATAGTCTCAGCTACTCGGGAGGCTGAAGCAGGAGAATCGCTTGAACCTGGAAGGCAGAGGTTGCAGTGAGCCCAGATCATGTCACTGCACTCCAGCCTGGGTGACAGAGCGAGACTCTGACTCAAACAAAAAACAAACAAACAAAAAGAAAGAAAGTGGGAAGCTGATCAAAAATTCCAGGGAGCTGAGCACAGTGGCTCATGTCTGTAATTCCAGCACTTTGGGAGGCCAAGATGGGAGGATCGCTTGAGCCCAGGAGCTCAAGACCAGTCTGGTCAACACAGCAAGACCCCATCACTACAAAAAAAACAATTAGCCAGGCACGGTGGCATGCATCTGTGATCCCAGATTCTTGGGAGGCTGAGGTGGGAGAATCACTTGAGCCCAGGAGGTCAAGGCTGCAGTGAGCCACGTTCATGCCACTGCAATCTAGCCTGGACAACAAAGTGAGACTCTGTCTCAAAAAATACAACAACAACAGCAAAATTCTAAGAGGAGCCAAGCACAGTGGTGAGCATACCTGTAGTCCCAGCTACTTGGGAGGCTGAGGCAGGAGGATCCCTTGAGCCCAGGAGTTTGATGCTGCAATAACCTATGATCATGCCATTGCACTCCAGCCTGGGTGACAGACAAAACCTTGTCTCAAATATTTAAAAAATTCCGGGGGCACTCTCCAGTTCCGAACAAAAACACACCCATGGAGGCTAGCCTGGGAGATAAGGAGGTCAGAAACATGCCTGAAGTTAGTGCTTCTGGTGCTCTTTCCTTCTGTCCTTTGTCTCACCCTCTGGGTGAGGGGCTGTACAGCACTTCAGAACTATAGACTCTCCTTTCTGTCTCCCCATCCGCTCTGGCTCCCCCCAGTCTGTTCTTGCATGTAGCCCAGGAATTCCAATCTGGACCTGTCTTTGCCTTGCCAGCTTCCATCTGTAGGGGCGACAGAGCCTGCGGCACCTTCCCCAAGGGATGCGTCTGAAGTGATTTACCAAATGCATCATCTGCACTATATATGCAAAATCCACATATGCCCACTTGTCAGGTTCTTCCTTTAAGACAACATACAGGATAGCAAATTGCTTATGGTTCAGACTCTAGACGATGAATTGGTAGATGTTACTTGATGTACAAGCAAACAAATACATAAAGATGACAGGGCTATATGGTCACTGGAAAAGAACAGCGTGTATTTCAAGGGTTCCAATGAGATTTTCCGAGCTAATGTCCCAATCCTCTTTGGTTCAGATCTCTCTGGACAATGTAATATTATCCTGGTGACATGGACATTAGCCACGGGGGCTCTTTGTCCCATGCAAATGGACCCTCCAGGCAGGAAGTTGGTCCAGCTTAAGATCTGCCATCTTTCTTTCTTTTTTTTTTTTTTTTTTTTTGAGATGGAGTTTTGCTCTGTCATCCAGGCTGGAGTGCAGTGGCACTATCTTGGCTCACTGCAGCCTCCACCTCCCAGGTTCAGGCAATTCTCCTGGCTCAGCTTCCCAAGTAGCTGGGGTTACAGGCACGTGCCACCATGCCCAGCTAATTTTTGTATTCAGTAGAGACGAGGTTTCACCATGTTGGCCATGCTGGTCTTGAACTCCTGATCTCAAGTGATCCGCCCACCTTGGCCTCCCAAAGTGCTGGGATTACAGGTGTGAGCCACCAATATCTGGCCAAATCTGCAATCTCTCCTAATGGCTTTCAGGAAGGTCACCAATGAGCTCCTTGTTGGTAACAGCATAAGATACATTTCCATCTCCATCTCACCTGACCTCTTGGCAATACTTAATCCCACAGAAACTTCTGTTCCCTTCCATCTTACCATACTCTCCCAGTTTGTCCCCTAGCTCTCTGGTCACTTCTTCTCCTCCTTGGCTACCTCATCGGACTCTTGTAAAATTTGGAGGTCGAGACTGTCTGAGTCCCTCTTAAGTTTCTAGACTCTCTCCACAGGCAACTCGAACTACACCTAGGCCGTGGCTTCAATCACTGCCCTTATGCCCAAATGTTTATCTCCAGCCCAGTCCAGGCACTGTGGTCTCCTGCCTGGACTTCACTAAGAACTGAGCTGGTTCCCTGTATCCACCTGGCTTCTCTCCATGTGGGTCCCCAGCTACTAGTTCTCCTCATCAGGCTTTCAAAGCACAGATCCAATCATATCACCCTCGCTTCTATTCAAAAGCTTTCAATGGTTTCTTGTTGTCATCCTGTGGCCTTCCAGATCCTGGGTGGTCAGGTCCTACCCACCTCCCCAGCCTCAATTCTTTTTTTTTAGCGGGGGGACAGAATCTCACTCTGTTGCCCAAGGCTGGAGTAAAATGGCATGATCTCAGTTCACTGCAACCTCCACCTCCTAGGTTTAAGCGATTCTCGTGCCTCAGCCTCTGAGTAGCTGGAATTACAGGTATGCATCACTGTGACCAACTAATTTTTGTATTTTTGGTAGAGACAGGGTTTCATTACATTGGCCAGGCTGGTATTGAACTCCTGGCCTCAAGTGATCCACCAGCCTCAACCTCCCAAAGTGCTGAGATTACAAGCGTGAGCTACTGTGCCGGTCCCCAGTCTCTTTTCTTGCCATCTGCTCCCTCCCTCTCTGCCTTCAGCCACTCCAGCCAACTTCCAGATTCCCAAATATGCCATGCTTCTTCCCACAACACAGCCTTTGCATACCAGGTTCCCCTCTACACTGTTCTCCCTTCCTTGGCCTAGTTAACTTCTCCCAATAGAAGCTTAACGCTGTTTCCTTGGGGAAGCCTTCCCTGGCCTCCCACAGGACACACCCTTGGCTCAAGTCACTTTCCTTCATGGTGTTCATTGCAGTTGGTGACCACACCTTCATTGTGTGGTGACTGGGTGGATGTGTCATGCTCCCCGGCTGGGTATCCCTGAACACAGGGGTCATGCCTGGTTTTCCGCATTGTTGCATCTCCTCCTACCCTCAGCAAGGGCGCGGGCACATACTACATGCTCAACACATGTTTGTTGAATGAACGAGTGAATGCACATCTGCTTGCCCACCTCCATCAGAGGCTCTGTTGATCGTTGTTGGGCACTGTTTTTTGCTAGAAATATCTACGTTTCTGCCCATTGCTATGAATGCAAGTTCAGGTATTTTGCCAGGTGCTCTCTCATTTAATTATCACAGCAGCCTCTGAAAAGGTTCTAGTATCTATTTCCACTTGACAGATGAGGAAAATGAGGCTCAGAGTTTAAGCAACTTGCACAAGATGACACAGCACGTAGATGACAGAGCCTGTTCTCAAGCACCTTCTGTCTGATTCCAGATCCTGGGCTTTGTAACCACAACACCCTTTTCACAGATAGGTTTTCATCTCTTACTGGGGTGGTGAGTCTTTACCTGATGATGGAAGTGAAACTCAAAACTGCAGTGACTGAAGCATCATAGGATGAAGACCCTGGAACAGGGATGGCATTCATGGCAGGGGAGGAGAGGGAAGGAGGGGCCAGGAGGAGAGAGCAGCTCCGATGCAGTGTGTGAAGAGCATGACAGTCACAGAGCATAAATAGGAGAAATGCACAGACCTCACTTCTGCCTCTGAGGCGTTGAGAATTCAACGCCCAGAATGAATGAGATGATGTCAGACATTATACATGGAGGAAGGACCAGGTGACACTGAACAGGAGAACAGCTGTTTCCAGGGAAGACCTGTTTTGAGGGGGCGCATCCCTGTCTGAGTCTAATCATTCCCAGATGCTTTGATTCCACCTCCGCGTTTCTCTCATACCCACTCCTGCTGTCCATGGGTTCACCACGTGCCTAAGTCAATGTCATGAGGCTCTTTTTGTGCTAGGCTCTGAGCTGGGTGCTGGGGACACAGATGCAGGGGGAAGACACAGGTAACAATGTCCTCAGGTTGCCCCTAAGCAGGACACTCCCATGTGCTGCTGAGCACTGCTGGCAATGGCTGAGACAGAGGTGGGCAGCTACAGGGCTCTGCTACCAGCCTTGGGAGGGGGGCAGGAGTGTCTCCAGGAAAGGCTTCCAACGAGATGACCTCTGAGTGTGTCTTGAAGGAAGAGAGACAGAAAAGTTAGCCAGGCAAAGAGGAAACTGCCCATGAAAAAGCATGGTACCGTGAAACTGCCAGCGTGCTGCGGGAATTACAGTCAAGTACTATTGGAGCCTTAAGTGAGGGGAGCAGCCAGGAGAGGGAGCAGGAGAAGAGGCAGGGCTGCATCATGAGGGACCCTATATGCCATGCACAGGAGATTGGCCTTTAGGAGGCTACTGGGAGACCTTAAGCAGGGGAAGGACATAGCCAACTCTGGAGTTTGACAAAAATCTGGGGAGTGACTAGGAGATGAGGAAGGGAGGACAGGAAGGGTTGGGTCAGAAGGAAGAGAGGAGATTTGATGGTTGCTGGTGGGGAATGCCTTAGGTTTGGCACGGGGGTGGTGGGATGTGCAACTCAGATCTCCTCTTCAGGAGTAAAGGTCTCACTCCCCTAGGTGTTGGGAGGCTGCGAGAAGTAGTCCCTCAGTGCTTAGCTCCTTGGGGGTTGCCTCTGTTGAAGAGCCACCTCCACAGAGGTGACACCTCCTTCCTGGGGTGTCCTGTATCTGGTGACTTACCAACCCAGGATCATAAAATCTTGGCATGCTTTGGGAGGCTGAGGTGGGCGGGTCACGAGGTCAGGAGTTTGAGATCAGCCTAGCCAGCATGGTGAAACCCCATCTCTACTAAAAATACACAAAATTAGTCTGGCATGGTGGTGCGCACCTGTAATCCCAGCTACTCGGGAAGCTGAGGCAGGAGAATCACTTGAAACCTGGAGGCGGAGATTGCAGTAAGCTGAGATTGCACCACTGCACTCCAGCCTGGGTGATAGACTCTGTCTCAAGAAAAAGAAAGCTTGGCCGTGCTCAAGATGACTCTGAAGGGCCCTCCCAGCTCCAGCTGTAGGGTGGGGTAAGGCTTGCACTGACTACAGGGAAGCTCAATTCCTCCTTCCGCCCAGTCCTGCTCCCTCCCTTCCCCTCCTCTCCCCTTCCTTTCCCTTCCCTTCCTTTCTGTTGGCCCTGATGGACCTCCTGTGCATGAATACCTCTCAGAGCCTGCTCCTGGTGAACCCGACTGAGGATAAGGAGGACGGGAAGCACTTGCTAGGTGTCCCAGCTGGTGGGAATGACCCAGCAGAATGTATGATTTGGGGGCTAACAGTGAGTGAGGTGTACAGTACTCAAGGGATGAGGCAAGGTTGCAAGAGGGGTGGAGAGGCTGGCTTGTCTTGAGACAGAAGCAGACATTGGAAGCAACTTGGGTTGGGGAGGAAGACTCACGGTCTTGATTTTTTTCACCTATACAGCCAGAAGTAAGATTGGCTGCCGAGGGAATGGGTAGATACTAAAATAATTACCTAAGAAAGTAAGCACCGTAATGCATGATAATTATTGCCACAGCAGGGGTAAGAAGGGCAGGGCTTCAGTAGGTGGATAGGAGTTTACCAGGCTGTGTGCCTATAGGGGAAAGTCATCATGGGCAAAGAACCCAGCTGGGCACTGATGTGAGAAGATGGAGGTAGGATGGCCAGATGAAATACAAGATGCCAGGTGAATGTAAATGGTATAAAAACATGAATTTTTTTTAGTATATCCTATGCAGTATTTGGGACACACTCATGCAGAAAAAATTATCCATTTTTTATTTCCTTCTTTTCCTGCCCCCTGCCCCCCGTGCACGCAGCCTCATCTACCAGTGGGTCCCCCACACTTCTGCCCAGGTATTCTCCGACTCCATCTTATTCCTCCTTTACTCAAACACTTCTGGTGGCTCCCCACTGACCAAACCCCCAACTGGTCATTTGAGGGTCTCTGTTTCCTTACCTTTAGCTACCCTCTCAACCCCATTCCTTTTTTTTCTTTTTTTCCTCTTGAGACAGGACCTCACTCTGGTTGCCCAGACTAGAGTACAGTGGTGAGATCTTGGCTCGCTGCAGCCTCAGCCTTCCGGGCTCAGGTGATTCTCTCACCTCACCCTCCTGAGTAGCAGGGACTACAGGCATGTGCCACCACACCCGGCTAATTTTTGTCTTATCAGTAAAGTCAAGATTTCACCATGTTGGTCAGGCTGGTCTTGAACTCCTGACCTCAAGCAATCTGCCTGCCTCGGTCTCCCAGAGTGTTGGGATTACAGGCGTGAGCCACTGCACCTGGCCTCAACCCATTCCTGAACCCCCTCTTTAATCACCTGCCTCTGAGTTTTTGCTCAAGCTGTTCCTCTGCCTACAATGCCCTCTCCTGAATCCATTCTTCCAGGAAGTCTCCTAGATCTAAATTCCCTGTGGGTAGATGGAAGGAGTCATCTCCACCAATTAGCAGCAGCAGCACCATTTCACTTCTCTGAGGCTTCATTTCCTTATCTCTAAAATGGGCGCAATACTGTCTCTCTCGTCAGGTTACTGAGAGGACAAGAGACTGTTTAGAAAGCATCAGGCACACCCTTGAATGCTGGCACCCTCCCTGCCTGTGCCTAGATCACTGCCTGGTACCCAGTGGGCTCAGAGGCATGTTTGCTGAATCGAAATGATTGAGAGGTCATGAGCTTCTACAGTTTAACTTGCTTCTTGGAATTACCATGCCCAACAGTGGAACTTGGACAAATTCAATTTCCTGTATTAAGATGATCTGAAGAGGGATGCTTAATGAGGCCACTGCAAATTTTTTTTATGTTGCTACCCAGGCTGGAGTGCAGTAGTGCAATCATGGCTCACTCTAGCCTCCACCTCCCAAGCTCAAGTAATCCTCCCACCTCAGCCTCCTAAGTAGCTGGGACTAAAGGTATACACCACCATGTGTGGCAAATTTTTGTATTTTTTGTAAAAATAGGGGTCTTGCTATGTTGTCCAGGCTAGGTGTTGAACTCCTGGGCTCAAGCAATCTGCCTGTCTCAGCCTCCCAAAGTACAAGGTCACTGCAATTCAGGCTGCACAACAGGTTTCTCCCCCGTAGACAGGAGCCAAGCCAGCTCCCTGGAAGGGGCCCATTTTGGACCCAAACATGGCTCCCAGTCTCTCCAACTCAAAGCAGGTAATATCTTTCACTCACGTTTCTGTCTTGAGCCCTCCCAATCCCAGACCACAAAAGACGATTTCTTGTAACTATTAGCATAATTACCCAACTGCAACGCTATAAAGAAACGATTAGATGAGCCTGTGATTTTCGCACAGTTATTTTTCTCAAGTAAGTCACCTGAAGTTCATCTGCCATCAGGATTCATGGCTGTGTTCTGTAATCGTAGGGAATTATTTTGCTAATAACAGAGGTACCTTGATCTAATTTAGTTTTAATGCCAGGAGGTGCCCTCCCAGAATAATCAGCTTCAGGCCAATTCCAATTTCCAGGTTTGTTACACATTCTGGATAGAAGATTCAATTCAAAGAGGCTTAAGTTACTTCTTTATCACCCAAAGTCATCTAGGGGCGAAATGGTATCCTACCTCTATGTGTTTGCAGAAAAATGCAGGGAGAGACCCAGAGCCAGGGAGCCAGGGTGGGCTCCCAGCCCAGAGGAATGACTGACTGGACGACACCGATGGGTTAGGACCAGGTCAAGTTGGATCCATAACTAGGTTCCTGGTAGAACCCTAATTTTTCTTACTTTCATTCATTAACTCGTTCAAACCCTCACCCAGGCTGGAGGGCAGTGGCACAATCTCAGCTCACGGCAACCTCTGCTTCCTGGTTTAAGCGATCCTCCGGCCTCAGCTTCCTGAGTATCTGGGACATCAGGTGTGCACCACCATGCCTGGCTAACTTTTGTATTTTTTGTAGAGATGGGGATCTTGCTGCCCAGGCTGGTCTTGAACTCCTGAGCTCAAAGCAATCTGCCCACCTTGGCCTCCCAAAGTGCTGGGATTACAGGCTTGAGCCGCCAAGCCCAGCCAATCTTGTGCATTCTTTTATTCCATTTCCGCCATCTCTCCTTGGCAAGACCTAGTCTTTGAATTACTAATAGGGTCCAAATAATGATAATAAATATTAGTGTAGCCCTGTTCTAAGTGCTTTAATCCATATCAACTCCTTATATCCTGTGAGGGAGGTGGGTGCTACTATTACCCTCATTTTGCAGAGGAGAAAACTGAGGCAGAGAGGTTAGGAGACTTGCCTCAAATCACATATCTAGTAAGGGGCAGAGCTGGATTTGAACCTTCCCCAAGCTCCGACGCAAGGAAGAATCCTGAGCCCACCAGGAATTGCTGAGCCTCTACTCTGCTCTCGTTGACCCCTCACCATTCTGGGACAGAGGTGTTGTTAGCTGCATTTTATTGAGGAACAAACTGAGTCTCAAGAGGTCGTTAATTTGGCCAGGGTCAATGCAGTGAGTAAATAAATGGAGGAGTTGGGACTTGAACCCTGAGATTCTGATTCTAAACCTAGTGCTGCTGGGCACAGTGGTGGCCACCTGTGGTCCAAGCTACTCAGCAGGCTGAGGCAGGAGGATCGCTTGAGGCCAGGAGTTCAAGGCTGCAGTTGGCTACGATCGCGCCTGTGGATAGCTACTGCACTCCAGCCGAGGAAATGCAGCAAGACCCTGTCTCTAAAAATAAGTAAAAATTAATAAATAAAAACAAACCCAGTGTTGCCTTGTCCAAAGCTGGGAAATTTATGAAATGTTTTTAAATGGCTTTGGCAGCAGGCCAGCTATCATTAGTTAACAAAGTGCAGGGTGACTGTCCTTCCACGAACCCCCTTCCAGCCACTCTGTGTCCCGATTCCCACTTTGGTCTTCTTCTCCACTTCCCACGCCTTGCCCCAGAAACTAAGTGTCCTTTGTTGTTATTCCCTGTTACCCAACAAAACCTACTTTCAGATTCTTGATCCTTCCCTCATATGTTTATGCTTTCAACAGAGAGCCTGTGTGCTCCAGCAGGAGGAGCCAGGAGCTAGAGGTAGCTCTATCACCCTGTCCTCCCTGGGCACTTGGGATGAAACCTGTTTGTCTCTAGGCCTTGTCTTCCCATCTTTACAAGAAGGGGAAGAGGTTAGACCAGTGTTCTTTAAACTACTTGAGCCATGGAACTTTCATTGCATTTATTTATTTATTTAGAGACAGGGTCTTGCTCTGTTGCCCTGTCTAGAGAGCAGTGGAGTGATCACATTATAGTTCATTGCAGCCTCAAAGTCCTGGGCTTAAGTGATCCAGAACCCTCATTTAAATGAAAAATTTCAGGCAAGCCCAACATTTGTATTATTATTATTATTATTATTATTATTATTTTGAGGTTGGGTGCAGTGGCTCACGCCTGTAATCTATCTCAAAAAAAAATTTTTTTTTTTTTGAGACAGAGTCTCACTCTGTCGCTCAGGCTGGAGTGCAGTAGCATGGTCTTGGCTCACTGCAAACTCTGCCTCCCAGGTTCAAGCAATTCTCCTGCCTCAGCTTCCCAAGTAGCTGAGATTATAGGCATGCACCACTATGCCCGGTAAGTTTTTGTATTTTTTAGTAGAGACGGGGTTTCACCATGTTGGCCAGGCTGGTCTCAAACTCCTGACCTCGTGAGCTGCCCGCTTCAGCCTCCTGAAGTGCTGGTATTACAGGCATGAGCCACTGCACCTGGCCTCAATGTTCGTTTTGTATCAGATACCAGCCAGCTGCTCTAGTCCAAGCTGGGTTCAAGGAAGGAAGTGTCTCCTACATGCCAACTTCTGAGCATCTCCTTGGACACAGTGGGAAAACCACTGGCCTAGACAGAGCCTGTGGGCTCTCGGGGTTCTTAGAGACAAGAATCTGGGATCCACAGATGGCAGGTGATGCCTGAAGTGCAGCTAAATGCCCACCTGGGATGCCCCCCGCCATCCCCTGAACACCTGTCCTGCCTTGGCTAAACTGAAGCAGGGCCTGCCAGCAAATCAGCCTGTGCCCAGGACCCTGCCTCTGGGGCACTGAGCTGTCCAGGGGTCTCGCCACAGAGGAATGGTATCTGCTCTGATGCTCAGGCTGTGCGGTCTATCCGTTCTGGAACGTTCCTCAGTGGCCAGAAGAGCTAGCCACTCCCCCACGCCGTTACCCATTTGCTTTCTCTTTCTTGACCTCTCCCTTTTCTTCTTTCTTTTCTTTTCCCTCCTCCCCCTTTCTTTCTTTCTTTTGCTCTTCTTTTTTTTTTTTTTTTTGGAAATAGAAACTCACTCTCATTTGCCCAGGCTGGAGTGCAGCGGCGTGATCTCGGCTCACTGCAAACTCCACCTCCCAGGTTCAAGCAATTCTCCTGCCTCAGCCTCCAGAGTAGCTGGGACACTATAGATGCCTGCCACCAGCCTGACTAATTTTGTGTATTTTGTGTAGAGACGGAGTTTCGCTATGTTGGCCAGGCTGGTCTTGAACTGCTGACCTCAAGTGATCCACCCACCTTGGCCTCCCAAAGTGTTGGAATTACAGACGTGAGCCACTGCGCCTAGCCATCTTCTCCCTTTTCTAAAAATATGTTTTTGTTTTCATTTTTGCTTTTATTGCTCCTTCCCCTTCTTTCAACACAAGCTCACTGGTTGCTGGTTGCAAGCTTTCTGTCCCAAGCCTAAGGCTACAGGGGAATGAGACGAACATGAGGGCTGTCCCCAAGGCAGAGCCTTCACCCGGAGACAGCTGCATCCTGCAGTGACTGTGGCCACCAGGGCACTAGGAACTCAGTCAGAGGGGCTAGGAAGGCTTCTAGGGGCTGTGGTGAGCAAAGGGGCACCAGCATGTGAGTAGGAGTTTGCCCCGTTTGCTGGGCAGGAATGAATGCAGGTACGGAGGAGGCAGGTGTTTCCAGCTCATAAGAGAGGCATGGAAACCGCAGAGGTTTAGCCAGCCCAAGCATTTGAGGAGCTGTCAACCGCTAGATTTGGCTGAAGCATGGAGTGGTCATTGAGGGGGTTATCAGAAGTGGGATGAGGTAAGCTGTCCAGGGCACTGGTGGCCAGGGGTCCAGAGACGCTGTTCCAGAACTAGGGAACAGATCCTGAGGGCCATGGGGGCGCCAGTAGAGGTTTGCAGCAGGAGATGTGGGGCCAGACCTGCATTGCAGAATGGCATCTGGCTGCTAACAGTTGGGGGTGGAGAGATGTGAAAATGGGGCTTCCCTTCCCTTCTTACCCCTCACAGCCCGCACCCTCCTGTGAATGCTCCTAGCAGCCCCAGTTCCCTCTGAGACACAGCCACAGCATGGGGACAGAAGGAAGGGGGCTTCGGGCTGCTGGCTGCCCATTGCACCCTGGCCTGGCCCCCACCTCAAGGCAGCCCCTGACCTCTTCATCCCCAGGACCACAGGTCAGGAAAAGCTCCAGTCTCGCTCTCCCCCCAGCTGGGATGTTTTGGTTTCTGGGTCCTCTGAAAATGGCCCGTTTGTGCAGAGACGCTCAGGCAGATTAGCTTCCAACCCCCTTTCAGCCTTTTCTATCTGAATCCTGGCTCTAACAAGCCCCTTCCCCAGCCCTGCAGCCCCTCTTGGCCCTGGATGACTGTCCTCACTTCCCCCCACGGCCCCCCACCGTGGTGAAGGAGGGGGAGGTCCTATCCCCAAACACAAGCTCTTTTGTTCCAATGGGCAGCTTGGCCCTCAGCCCTGCACCCGCTGCTGGAGGAGTTTCCTAGCACTTAATGAGCCTGGGGTCAGCTGAAGGATGAGGAGTTGGCACTGAGGGACTGGGGACAGGGGCAGGAACACAGGCGATTTCTGGCTGCAGCTTTGGACCTGTCTCTCCTCTGCTCAAATCTCCGCCATGGTTCCTGCCTACTCTACTGGGACTGCTGAGGTGCGCAGAGACCCCAGGCTCCTTGTAGCTTTCACACAGCCCCTCTTGCCTCTCCCTGGAGGAGCACTAGGCACGTGGGCTGCTCAGTGCAGATTCAGAGCAGGGATGCACAGAGTGGGAAGCGCGCAGGCTTTTCCCTTTCTCTTGTTCCCTAAGAGTCTGGCTGGCTCCCCTCCTCCAGGTGCAAGGTCCAAGGAAGATGGCCAGAGTTGCCCTCCCCCTGCTCCTCCACAAGCTGAGCGAGCACTGGGCTGCCAAGGATATTGGGGGATGGAGACCTCTCATGTCACCAAACAGGGAACCAGGGGCTGAGCAGGTCTGGGTGGGTAGCCGGCCCAGGAGCCCCACGTACCCCTTGGCTCCGGGTCTTCTTGGTCTCCCTCCCTGGGCTAGGCTTCTCCTGCTGGGATCGTGAGCTCCCAGAGGTGGGCAGCCACCCAGCATCACCTGAGCTGGCTCAGGGATGGTCTGGGTCTTGGGAATTCCAGGGAGACCCAGCACAACTCTGTTCCTCCCCTGCCTGAAACTATTCATAGCTCCCCCTGCTACCCCCACCGCTGCAAGCCCAATCTCCTGAGCCCGGCATTTGAGGCCGCTACCGGAGCCTGGCCGACATCTCCAGGACTGCCCACCTGGATTTTGGGGTGCAGCCTTACTGAATCGCTCAAAGTTCTTAGATGGGCTACTCTGTAGTTCTCAACTCCTGGCCTTTCCCTGTAGTTCCCTCTGCCTGTTCACGACCTCCATCTACCAGGCCGACCTCTGGTGTTTTGTTTTGCTTTGTTTTTAGAGATGGGATCTTGCCATGTTGCCCAGGCTGATCTCAAACTCCTAGCCTCAAGCGATCCTCCCACTTTGGCCTCTCAAAAGGGCTAGGATAGCAGGCTCGAGCCTCTGTACCCAGCCTTAGGTCTCTGATTGTCTTTAAGGTCAGCATGTTCTTCACCTTCCTACCTATCCCCAGAGGCCACCATGCCCTGGATGTCACTGTAGCCTTTAGTGCCTGTTCTGAGCTCTTCCCTAAGGCAGAGCCCCATGCTTCCCTGGGTGCATCCTTCCCCTCTAGCGCCCAGCATGAAGCTAGCACAGAGAAGGCACGAATTAAAAGAAGAGAACCTGGGCAAGGAACAAAGACCAGAGCTCCAGCACTTCTCTTCCAATTCCAGTAACTGCCCCTTAGAGTCACCTGGTGGGGCAGGGGAGGAGGGAAAAAAGGAGGAGGCCAATGCCCAGGCCCCTCTAGACTAAACCGAATCCAAATCTCTAGGGTGAGGCTGGGTATTGTTCCTACCCAGAATGATCCTGAGGCATATCAAGAATTAGAACTTTCTGGAAGACTCAGGTCTCCCTCCCCCCACCCAGGTGCAGTGGACACCCCCGTCAGGTGAGGCCAAGTCCCTCGGGAGGCTGTGAGTGCTCTTTAATACCCCGCTGCGTGTTGCATCGATTGGAGGAGCCCTTTCTAGCTCGCAAAGTACTTTCTCTGCATCAAGTCATTCATTCATTCATTATTCATTCAACAAATATGCAGCAGGAAGTGCCAGGGCCACAGAGATGAAGCTCCAAGGTGTGTGGCAGAGACAGACTGTGGACTGGCAGATTGATGAACAAGGCCACAAGGTGTGACAGGGCTGCCTCCAGAGTCCTGAGCAGAATCAGTCAGGGGCACAGAGGAGGAGGGTACTGAGCATGTGTTAGGGAGGTCCCCTGGTCTGGGTGGTACCAGCGAGGCAGAAGGCTCCGGTAGGTGCTGACAAAGGTGTGGGTGGCAGAGGTGGACTTGGTCCTGCAGTGAGCAGGGGGTGAGGACCCACAAATGTGAGGAGGGACAGTGGGGGACTGCAGGGGGCCTGGCCTGGGCACCTCGTGGCTTGGCTGGGAGCCTGCAGGAAAGACTGAGAAGGGATGAAGAGAGAGGCGAGAGGAAACCCGGGAGACCATGGGGTCCTCGGGGTGGGGAGGGGGAGGTGAGAGATTCAAGCAATGGCAAACACAAATGATTATAACAACAGCCAAGGTCAACTTAGGGCTCATTCTCTGCTAGAACAGTTCTCAGAATTTTTAAAATAAGCATGAACACCATTACTCTTCTCAATAACCTGTGAGAGGACTACCAGGGTGATCATCCCATCTCACAGGTGGGAAAACTGAGACTCAGAGAAGTTACGTCATTTCTGCTGGTAATGACCAGGGGCAGAGATCTGATGGTTGGGGCTCCAGGGACCCTGCCCTGACCTAACCCCCACCAGAGCCTCAGCCGAGGGGACTGGTAAAATGGTGCTCCAGGAGAAAGCCCTGGATTCTGCAGTTGGCATTCCATTGGTGGGCCTGGTCAGAGCAGCTTTGGGACAGGCAGTGGTGTTGAGTATCACAGGGCCAGCGGGGAGCAGAGATCAGAAGGACATGGACTAGCAGTCCCAGCTACTCGAGAGGCTGAGGCAGGAGAATTGCTTGAACCTAGGAGGCAGAGGTTGCAGTGAGCCAAGATCGTACCACGGCACTCCAGCCTGGGTGACTGAGCAAGACTTTGTCTCAAAAAAAAAAAAAAAAAAAAAAGGAAAGAAAGAAAAAAAGAAAAAGGACATGGGCCAGAGGGGAAGAAGGGGTGAGGAGGATGGGATGAGAAAGACTTGGTCTTGTTTGCAGGGCTGGAGAAAGGGCCAGCAAGGGAGGTTGATGGGGGGTCCTCATACAGGCAGGAGGGTGGGCAGGACTGCAGAGCCCAGGGAGCAAGGTTGGCCTCAGCTGGGGAATTGATGGAGGGAGGGAAGAACTGAAGCGAAAAAACCCTAGGGGCTTGGAAGGGCCCGGGAGAAACTGTTGGGGCTTGAGCCTCACTTCTCGCTTGCTGCAGGGCACAGCTGGCCTTCTGCCAGGTCTGTGTGGACCCTCCTCTGTTGGGGAAGGGGGAGCTTTGCAGGAGTTACTAGGGGGAGAGGAGGAGCAGGGGGAGCCCAGCAGGAGGGAGAAAGAGAGAGAGAATGAGAGAGAGACAGAGATACAGAGATACAGAGAAAGATATAGAGAGATGATGAGACAGAGAGACTGAGAGAGACAGGAACAGAAATAGAGACAGAGATAGACACAGAGAGAGTCTTTGAAAGAACTGCCTATTCTCTCCCTGCTGTCAGGGACCCAGTCTGAAGGAATAGCCTCAGAAGGGGCTGGGGGACAGCCACTCTATCCCGCCCACCACGGAACTGGCAAAGGAGAGACTAAAGGGCCTCCAAGCAGGGCACCCACCCCCCAGATTGCCATAGAGTCAGCTCAGCATCTCAGAGAAGGACACGGCCTCCCAGGAGGGAGGGGCCTCCACCTCTACCACCGCCTGGGGCAGGAGGATGCTGACCCGGGACAGCCTCCAGGGACCCCTGAGTGGCGCCCTGACCTCGGGCTGCAGAGCTTAGAGCCTGGTGCCTGCTCCCTCTATGAGCCCCCGCCCTCCTGACCTCTGGCTGCCACGTGGCTGCCTCGGGCTGTGGTTTGAGGTCCCCGCCCTCTAATCACGGCTAAGAGCTGTGCCCTCCATCTTCCATGCCTAACACCCCACCATTAACAAAGGGCAATGTGAGGCCATTTGTCACTGAGAGAGCTTGGGAGGAAGGAGAGAGGGTCTTGGGCAGGGCTGTGTGTGGGACAGATCCCCGCAGCCATGTCAGTCCCTGTAGTCCCTGGCGCTGGCCTTTCTGGGGCACGGAGCAACTCTTTCTGGTGCAGAATCTGTGGAACCCCGGAGCGGGAGTGTGGGCCCCCCACGCCCTCACGTGCTCATTCACGGGCTCCAGAGGAGACAGCCTGCCGAGACAGAGGCCCACTGGCAGGCGCGCCGCGGAGCTCCTGCGCTCACGCTCGCAGGCCCGTGTGTGCGCGCAGAGGCGCCCTGGGAATGTAGGTCACCGGCTGGAACGCTTTGAGCCTGGGGTGCTGGTGATCCGGCCATCCAGCACACGCTTCCAGATTGGACAGAAATCCACCCCTCCTCCACCTGCCTCTCCCCCCACCCCCCGCTCTCCCGAGACAATCTGACCCAAAGCTCCTCAGGCTTGTGTTTTATCTTCCCCAGAATCCCACCGGCTGGGGCTCTGTCCAGGGGAGGGGGCGGGCTCCTCGTCCACGCGGCTTCTTCTCTGCTACTGTCCCTGTGCTGGGCGATGCGGAGTCTACAAGACATGGAGGGATGTATGTGGCTCCCACCTTGAAGAGTTCTAAGGCAGAGCCTGAGAGATGGCCTCGGACCAGAGGCGAGTCGTGGTGGAGGGGGATCGGGGCCAGGCTGGCTTCCTGGGGGAGGCAACAGGACCCTGGTTGGGCAGTTGAATGAGGGCTTCTGCAAGCCTGGGAAACGGAGTGGTTCTGAGCCAGGCGCCATGGCTCACGCCTGTAATCCCAGCACTTTGAGAGGCCGAAGCGGGAGGATCACGAGATCAGGAGATTGAGACCATCCTGGCTAACATGGTGAAATCCTATCTCTACTAAAAATATTAAAAAATAGCTGGGCATGGTAGCGGGTGCCTGTAGTCCCAGCTACTCAGGAGGTTGAGGTAGGAGAATCACTTGAACCCGGGAGGCGGAGGCTGCAGTGAGCTGAGATCGTGCCATTGCACCCCAGCCTGGGTGGCAGAGTGAGACTCCGTCCCCCAACCCCACCTCAGAAAAGGAAGTTGGTTCTGACACACGCTGGGAAAGCTCCGGCAGCTCCCCTCCCTCCTCCTGGAATCCAGGCGTCTCTCAAAGGTGACTGTCACCGGTTCCTTTAGAGATAGCCACTGGATGGCCCTGTAGGCCCTGCAGACACAGCAAACCCAGAACATCATTCCCCTCCCCGCCCAGAATCTGCCCTTTCACCCAGGTCCACCCTCAGTGTGGACACCAACATCCCCTGCCACACAGGCCAGAGATCAGGGTTATCCTGACTTCTTTCTTTATTTCACTGTGGCTCACCAGGCAGCTCACAGCCCAGAGATGCAGACAAGGAGTAAAGCAATGGACTTTACTCGTCACAGTGCACTGGGATAGCAGAAAGCCCCGGGAGCCTAGGCAGCCCAAACAAGCTTATCAGGGAAGGCTTCCTGGAGGAGGTGACCTGAGCTGAGACTTCAGGATGGGCAAGATTGACCAGGTTGGAGAGGTGGCAGGGAAAGCTGAAATGGAAGAGTGTTTCGGGCAGTGGTGACAGCAAGTGCAAAGGTGACGGAGAGAGAGAGAGGCACATTCAAGACAGAAATTAATTCACAATGGTGGGAGTGGTGAGAATGAGGGGTGTGGCTTGGAGATGAGAGCGGAAGTGTATCTGTAGGGTCAGACCATGAACGGCATTAAGCCCTGTTAATGAGTTTGGACTTGATCCTGCGGTAGCAGTGGGCCCTGTGGAGTTTTCTGAATGCCTGAGTGGCCCCTTCTGGCGGCGCATGAAGGATGAATTCGGGGGACAGGTAGAGATGGGGAGCCCCAGGAGGAGGCAAGGCCGCTGTGCAGGTATCCAACGGGGGCCTGGCTTGAAGTAGGGGCTGGGAGATAGACAGTCGGGTGGATCTCTGGACTCTTAGGAGGTGACAGGGACGGTAAAAGGGTCTGGTTTCATCCTCTCTGACCTCCATCTTCCCATGATGTAACGGGGCATGGACAGGAGGACCTCGGGAGACCCCTCCCCTGGGGTCTCCCCACACCTTGGCCATTTGCTATTTGTTCCAGCCTCCCTGGGCTTCCTGAGGTGACACCTTGGGAGGAATCCCAGCTGGGAGGACCACAGTTCTGGCTTTGGAAGGCTCAGGGTGGGCTCAGTAGCCCAGGGCGTATCCACCCAGCAGAAGGAACAGACTGGGCAGTGGAAGCAGAGGGCTGGACTCTGGATATCCTGCAGCCAGCCCAGGGAGGCCGGTGAGGGGAAGCTGGGACACACTGGGCCTGAGGCGTGGGGATCACCTGCCTCTTTGGAATAGGGAGGGCTGCTGCAGCCAGCTGGCAACCTGAGGATGAGTCAGGCCCCGTTATTTGAAGGACTGACACTCAAGCAAGTGTCTTCATTTCTTCTTCTATAAAATGGGAATTGAACAATATGCCAAGAAACACATTCAGGGGTAGGAAAGCTCAGGGGACTTGGGCGATGCTAGTGACTGACTTAAAGATCTGCGATTTGGCACCAGGTCCCATGGCAGAGGAGCCTGAGGTGGTGGCTGTCTAGGACCACAGACCAAGGAAGGACCTGTCCTGCTTGGTCCTCACAGAGAGGAGCCCTGCACAGCGGCTGCTGCTGTCCCCATCCCTCCGAGGCTCTGAGAATCAGCTGGCCTGGCTCGCAGGTCACAGGGAGGCAGAGCAGATGGAAGCCCAGGCCTGGGGTGCTGAGTGCTGTTCAGGAGCGGCTCTCCAGGAGCCTGTGGGAAGTGAAATGTCCGTGTCCTACCACACAGGCGCTCCCTCCCTGTCCCTGTCCCTCTCTCTGGGGATACCAACTCCCCTCTCTTGAGCTTTATCCTGGCTCTTCCCCGCCCAGCTCCAGGCATAGGGGCTCCCTCCTCACCAGCCACCCCCCACTGCAGCCTCAGCTCCTGACCTTGTTATGAGGCCAGCTGCTCAGGCTTGGGTGCGGAAATGACCGAAGCCCCTCCCGAGCCTGCCTTTTAGTTCTTCTTTATTGTCCATTCTTCCTGATTGAGCCTCTTCCCAGAGGCTCAGGGCAAGGGGAGGGGGCGTGTGGCTCTACCACTCATCCACCTGCCCAGCTGGGGAAGTTTGGAAGCCCCCTGCATGGCTGGTCAGCAGAACTGAGGCTCCCCTGGGCATGGGAAAGGGCCCTGGATTGGGGACCAGGAGACCCAGGGGGGTTGTGGAACTGGACGAGAGTGGAGAAAGCACGCAAAAGTCTAGGAGTCCTGCGTTTGAATCACAAGTGTTTCTCACTTGCTGGGGGCAGGGCCCTTCTAAGCCTTGATTGTCTCATCTGAGTTATGGGGTTGTTCCTTCCTCTGTGAGGAGTCAGTGGAGAAATTTAGCAGGGAGCCAGGCACACAGTAAGTGCTCAGTAAAGAGGACCCCAGCTCTGCCTCCTTGGCCTCATTTTTTTTACTTATAGAAGGGCTCCAGGTATGAATGTGGCTTCTCTTCCTTAATTTTCCTGTGAGGCCCAGGAGCCTGGTCTAGGAGAGAGCCCTTGAACAAGACGGAAGGAATCCAGATTCTGGCATCCCTTCCCCATTCCGGGCAGGCTAGGTTGGTGTCAGTTTCACAGATGGGGAAACGGAGGCTGGACAAGGGCCCAGGTCTTTGGCTTTGGCACCTGCTGAGTTAGCTGAGTGGAGAGCCAGGAGGAGGCCTGAGAGGAGGGCACGCCTAAGCAGGGGAAGTGACATGATGAATGGCCGGCCAGTGGCTGGACACACAGCTGTTATTTTTTATGATTATTATCTATCTGTCACCAGTTGAAGCAAATCCCTCTGCCTCTCAAAGTAAGGCCCAGGAAGTTATGACATCAGAACCCCTGATGACATCAGGCTGTTTTGGCCTCATATTGTCCTCTCTTTAGCCCAACCCTGTCCCACAGCAGCTTCTGCCGCTCACCTTGCCCAGCGAGCTGACATGGTTCCCGCCACATCTCTGAGCTGCTTCAGTGAACGCTCCCCGGGAGAGAGGATTTTCCATGGGCACAGGGAGGGACCTCCAGGTGGCAGCTTTGGCACACAGTGGCTCTCAGGACCGCAGCAAAATAAAGATTTCAGACTTTGTAGCTGGAGCGAGCTGGGTTCAAATCAGTGCACTCACTGTGTGATCAGGGCCAGTCACGTAAACTCCCTGGGCCTCAATTTCTGCATCTGGGAAAATGAGGCTGACCCACCAGATGTGTTTCGAGGATTCAGAAGACAATGTAGCCCAGATGCAGTGGCTCATACCTGTAATCCCAGCACTTTGTGAGGCTGAGGTGGGCAGATCACCTGAGGTCAGAAGTTCGAGACCAGCCTGGCCCACGTGGCAAAACCTGGTCTCTACAAAAATAGAAAAATTAGCCAGTCATAGTGTTTCGTGCCTGTAGTCCCAGCTAGTCAGGAGGCTAAGGCAGGAGAATCGCTTGAACCCAGGAGGTGGAGGTTGCAGTGAGCTGAGATCACACCACTGCACTCTAGCCTGGGTGACAGAGTGAGACTCTGTCTCAAACAAACAAACATACAGACAACAACAGCAACAAAAGAAGAAACGCTGGGCACAGTGGCTCACATCTGTAATCCCAGCACTTTGGGAGGTCAAGGCAGGTGGTTCACCTGAGGTCAGGAGTTCGAAGCCAGCCTGACCAACATGACAAAACCCCATTTCTACTAAAAAATTCAACATTAGCTGGGCTTGGTGGCGCACGCCTGTAATCCAAGCTACTCGGGGGCTGAAACAGGAGAATCACTTGAACCCAGGACGCGGAGGTTGCAGTGAGCCAAGATCGCACCACTGCACTCCAGCCTGGGCAAGAAGAGCAAAACTCCGTCTCAAAAAAAAAAAGACAGTGTAGATAAAGTGCCTTTGGATCCTGATGGAGTAGGTGCTTACCGAATGGTGCTGTTTGTTACAGCTATAGCCCTTGGAAGTTTACAAACTCACATCCACCTGCTTCTCTGCTGGGGTCTCCCAACAACCCTGGGGTAGATGCCCATCCTGGTTGATATCAGGAAGAAATGGAAAGTTCTGAGCTTCTGGGCTGCCTGCTCCACCTCCATGATTTTCAAAGCAACCACCCCCTTCTGGAGGGTTTATCCCAGCGGGCAGTCTGAGCCCAACCCTGTCCTGAATGAATCACAGACAACCCCGGACAAGCATCCAGCCTCACACTCTTTTGCCTCTTTACTCCTCTGGAGCTCCAAGACCACCTGGAAAGCAGGCAGGGCAGGGCTGCGTCTGCCCATTTGTCAGATGAGGAAGCTGAGGCTAAGCCAGAGCAGGGACTTGGTCCAGGCTACCCAATAAAAGAGAGAGCTGGAATGAGGTGCCGACCTGCTCTCTTGGGACATGGGGCCCAGTACCCTCAGCTGACCACTAAGGAACCAGAAGTCCAGAGTTTGGGAGGATGCCTGAGGATGCGGAGCAAGTTAAGGGTGCTATCCAGCTCATGCCACTCATTAATTCATTCACTCTGGCTCACTCGCTCATTCATTCATCCACCGACTATGCATTGAGCGCCTTCTCAAGGCCAGTGCTGTGTGACACCTTGGGAACCCAGTGGCAGACAAGATACAGCTCCTGCCCTCAAGGGCCTTATACTCTCACATGAGAGTCAGGCTGGTGAGCAGGCAATGAAAACACAAGCTGGCGGAGGACGCATCAGGCACTGTCGGCAGGGTATGGGTCGGAGGCGGTACCTGTGAAGTGGGAGAGATAGCAGGACTTCAAGAGAGCCCGGAGAAAGTACGTTTTTCAGGGCAGGGCTTTTTCTCTGCCCCTCCCTTGGAAATCACAAGGCAGACAGAAAGACGTGCTTCTCTGAGCTGGACTTTTCACACAGCTCCAAGGGGCTGGCACCAGAGTGGCGGGCAGCCACACCTTGTCTGGCCATCAACCCAACTTACACCCGGGGAAACTAAGGCCAATTGCAAGGGCTCTGCAGGGATTAGTGCCAAGGTTCCAAGCTCTCCTCTTCTCCTCCCCTTCCTGCCTCTGACTGTCCTGTGAAAGAAACCTCTGCGCCCATGTCTGCTCCTCCCTGCTGCCGTGTCTGAGCTCTTCTTGGCCTTGCTCTAAGGGGCTCCCACTGCCAGACCACCCAATAGGGCTCTGCGCAGTCCTGCCTGCTAAGAGGGTCATGCCTCCAGAACTTCACCGGTAGCTACGGATCCCCCACCACACCATGGCCAAACCCTTTCAGCCTCTGAACACCTGGTGGATACAATCAAAGCTGGGATCTTCACCAGACAGAAGGGTGCTTTGCTCAGCTTGAAGCAGGGAGAGGTGTCCAGAGCCTCGCCCCCAGCTCTGCAGCTCCCAACCCTTCCCCATCAATGTTCCCGGGCCCCCTAAAGGAGCTCAGCTTGCCAATCTCTGACCAAGACTGTAAGTATCAGAGATTCCTCCAAAGCATTGCCAGTCTCCATGCCTTCGCACCTGCTGTTCCTTCTGCCCTGGAATGCCTTTCTTCACCTCTTTGCCTGCACAAACTGCATTCGTTCACTCACTCATTCAACAAGCAGTTGTTGGTTGCTTACTCCTGACAGGTGGAGAACTGTGCTCTGGGGATCCAGAGAGCTTAGGGACTCGCGGGAGACACAGGTGAAACACTTCAGCATGCAATAGTGAGTAGTGCACATGCGAACAGGTCCATAAGGAAAAGCCAGGCTAAGAGACAGTGAGATCTAATCAGTTCAAGACCAGCCTGGGCAACATGGCAAAAACCTGTCTCTACCAAAAATACAAAAAATTAGCTGAGCATGGTGGTGTGCACCTGTAGTCCCAGGTACTCGGGAGGCTGAGATGGAAGGATGGATTGAGCCTGGGAAGTGGAAGTTGCAGTGAGCCGAGACTGCACCATTGCACTCCAGCCTGGGTGACAGAGTAAGATCCCATCTAAAGAAAGAGAGAGAGAGAGAGAGAGAGAGAGAGGAGAGAGAGAGAGAGAGAGAGAGAAAGGGAAGCGCTGACTGTTGTAGCTCATGCCTGTAATCCCAGCACTTGGGACCCTGAGGCATTGGGATCGCTTGAGCCCATGAGTTCCAGACCAGCATGGGTAGCAATACCCCATGTCCACAAAATTTTTTTAACATTAATTAGCAGGGTGTGGTGGCATACACTTATAGTCCCAGCTACTTAGAGGCTGAGGCAGAAGGATCCCTTGAGCCTAGGAGTTCAAGGCTGCAGTGACCTTTGATTGCATCATGGCAAAATATTATGATTATTTTTGAGACGGAGCTCTGTCATACAGGCTGGAGTGTGTGCGATCTTGGCTTACTGTAGCCTCTGCTTCCCAAATTCAAGCAGTTCTCATGCCTCAGCCTCCCAAGTAGCTGGGATTACAGGCATGTGCCACCACGTCTAGCTAATTTTTTGTATTTTTAGTAGAAACAGGGTTTCACCATGTTGGCCAGGCTGGTCTCAAACTCCTGACTTCAAGTGACCCACCTGCCTCGGCCTCCCAAAGTGCTGGGATTTCAGGCATGAGCCACTGCACCCAGTCTTCTGTTTTAATTTCTGTTTCTGAAACCTTTGTTGTGTAAGTCCCCTTGTCTTTGTTACGGCAGCCTGAGCTGACCGATATAGAGGGCATTATGGACTTCTTCAGTGGAGGAGTCACCTCTGCCAGGAGGCCTTTCTGGAATCCAAGTGTGGGGTTAGGGCTTCCACAATGCCTTGACTTCCGCCATCAGAGCACCTGCATCTCTCTTAGATTAGCCTAGGAATGTCACAAGGTTTGATTTGCTCTTGAACACCAAAGCCCAGTCCACAATCTGAAGGTAATTATTAAATGAATGAATGAAGAACCAGGGCTCAGACTGGGAAGTGACTCGCTGAGGCCACAATTTTCCTTTGCTGCCCTGCCCCAGGATGGCCTCTTCTTCAGCCCTGCACCCCTGAGGCTGGCTAGGTGGAGACCCTGGCTGGGAAAGCCGGACCCCTCTCCAGCTGGGCCTGGGTTTGCTCCCAGAGAAAGCCTGGGCTCCACTCCATGCCTGCCCATCCCTTTCCTAAGGCCCCCTCTGTCCCTTTCCTCTTCCTCTTGAATCCCTTACCTCCCTGCCTGGCCAGCTTCCAGGAGATCAGCAACCAGCCCCGTGACAGGCCAGGACAAGGGGCTGATTGTGCATGGGGACTTTCTGTGAGGGTGGAGGCAGCCTCAGTTTCCAGCCTTACCCAGCCCAGAGGCTGCTGCTAGCAAATCTGGAGGACAGCAAGTGGGGATTGTGGGTTCCTGAGACATCCCTGGCTGGGGCTAGTCCCCCCACGCCCTCACCTGCCTCTTAAAGGTCAGTGCCCTCCCCAAGGGAGCATCCAGACATCCAATGAGCCCATACCCATCCTGATGCCAAGCTTCCGGTGAACAGCTCTGGAGGCAGGCAGGCCTGACCCACACCCCTAGACTGTCTGCCCTGGCCTCCCCAAGGACCACATCACTCTGAATTGAGTCTGGGATCTTTTGTCTGTCTCCCATTCCAGACTGGGAGCTCTTCCAGGGCAAAAGCTGCTCTATTTTTCCCTCTCTCCTCCCCTTCTCTTCTCCTTCCATTCACTAAGCATCAACTATGTGTTAGGACCGAGCTCCTCGCGCTGCACCCCTGATCCTGACACGAGGCTTGGTGCACGGAGGTCACTCTGCATGCATCGACTGCCCCCCAACTACCCAAAGATGCCAGGTCTGGGGGCTGGGCCTTGCCAAGCTTCCCTGAGGGCTGCAGCTCCAAACGTGGCAAAGGGCCCCTCTCCCTAGAAAGGGCTGAGCTCCTGCAGGAGGAAGGAAATTTGGCCTTGAATCTGTGCCAGGCAGCCAGGCCTGGATGGGGTGGGGGAACATCCAGAGAAACAAGAACTTGGTTTTCTAAGTAGAACTGTGGTCTCAGGAGGACCTGACCCCCCGGAAGGCTGACCTGACCCAAGCTGCGATGAGGTCGCCCTGCAATTACCACCTTTTCCGAGGCCAACATGGCCTTCTCCCTGCTGAGTCCTAAAACCTGTTCCCACATGCCCCCATGCCCAGCCTCCGTCCCTCGGACACACTCTTGTGTCCCTCCTTGGTTGTCCAGAGATGACCAGGCTGTGCTGGGCATCCCAGCCAAAGGTGAGCTGTCTGGCCAGGCTGAGCAGCGCAGGAGCTGAGGTACCGTATCCCTGGAGCCCCAGGCCTGCAGAAACCGCCACGAAGGAACCCTTCTGAGTCTTACAAATCCCTGTTCCAGACTCTCTGCATGGGCTCTGTCCCAAGCAACTTTTCCCCAACAAAGCACGCAGGGCTTCCAGTGGCCCGGGCAGCTGCACAGGGGCAGTTCCCCGGTGGCAGCCACTGGGGCCCTGTCACACAGGGAGTGCTTTCAGCTTGAGCTGTGGCCTTTAATTACAGGGTATGTTCCTGTTGCCTCTTCCGTCTATATTTATCTGCAGGATCGCACTAATTGAATTCCCCACCGCACAGGGCAGGCCTGGTGAACAGCGAGGCAGGCAGACAGGCAGGGGGGCTGCAAAACTTCCTTCCTTTCCTTCTTGGCCAGGAGCAAAACAGAAGCAGCTGAGAAACTCTGTCTCCCTCCCCTCGACCCTGTCAATGCCCAGAGTCTGAGGGGCTGCCCGTTCCAGGGATCCTCCAGCCCTGAGCCTCATAATCCAAGATACCCATGGGTCCCGAGACCAGACAGTGCCCAGATGCCTGACCCCCTCCCCGCTTCCACTCAGATTCCTACAGCAGAGAAAAGTCCGTTGAGCAGCAACGCTGAAACCCCCAGCTCTGTACTTTGCCGGCACCGTCTTACCGTAGGAGTCGTCTTGGTCCAGGAGGGAGTCGGGCTCCATGGCGTGTGGGCCCCCAGCCCCTGGCCCCACCTGATTTATGAACCGAGGCTGTCTCCATGAGAGTCTGGGTTCCTCCTTTTGTATTCCATCTGGCGGCTTTTCCAACTAGATGACTGGGTATTCCTGCAAGCAGGCCCCTTTCCAGCCCTCGCCTTCATACAGTACATTTAAAGTAGCAGTAACCTCTTTTTCCTCCCCCCGCAGCCTGGCTGGAAACATTAGAAGGGACTGATGCAGTGAGATGTCTAAAATAGGAAGACGCCGGGACTGTTGGCCTGGCTGCCCGCGATGCTGGCTGCGGGGATCTGGCCCGGCTGTGCAGATGGAAAAGCTAAGAGGTGAGGCTGACGCGGGCTTAGCATCTGGAAGCCGGCTCTGGGGCCCAGAGGGTCTGCGGAAAGCGGGGAGCCCGGCCCTCCAGGGGAGGGGTTGGGAGGTCTGCTCTGTTTACCCCCAGCGCCCAAACCCCAGGGGCTTCTCCCAGGCCCTGCTGGAACCTCCCACTCAAATCTGTTCTACAGACATTTCCCGCAGTGTGGGGGATGCAAAAATTGACTCATCCATCCATTCAGTTAGTCACTAAATATTTTTTGAGCATCTAGTCCACACCAGACACCGTGCCCAGTGCTGAGTTTGCAGCAGGGAGCGAGGCACAGTGCCTGGCTACTTGGAGCTCACAGGAAAACAGGTCATTGCAGTGCAGCTGCAGGAACACAGAGAAGGGGTGCCTCACCTGGATGGAAGAGGTGGTCAGGGAAGGCTTCCTGGAGGAATGGGCCCCTAAGCTGGAGCCTAAAGGATGAGCGGGGGTTAGCCAGGTACAGAAGAAGGGAGTGGTCTGATGCAACAGCCTTGAGGTAAAAGGGTTCATGGGGCCTTCAGTGCCCCCAAATAATTTCCAGGTGGTTGGAGCAGAGCGAATGAGGTGAGGTGGGACAGGGGAGCCAGGAGAGAGGCAGGAGTGGGTCAGTCAGGGCTCTGGGGATGGCCCCAGGCCTGCCCTGAGGAGGGTCCCTGAGAGTGACATGATCCAGATTGTCCTTTGGGAAGGCCTCCCTGACTACCTTGTAAAAGAGGGGTGGCCATCAAGCCACCAGGAGAGAGGGAGATGCTGCCTCCACAGCCACAGCTGCGGGAACCCTGGGTGCTATTTATGAAGCAGGCACCTGAGGTGGGCGCTGTTTTGAGTATTTGCGTACATTGTCTCATGCACTCCTCACGATGGTCCCTTCCAGGAGAACCTCTGATTCTCCCATTTTACAGATAGGGACAATGCAGTTTAGAGAGGCGATGTGACTTGACCAAGGCCATGGTTGTGTGTGACCTCCAGGGCAAGCCTGGACCCCAGAGAGGGCACAGCCTTGGTGCTGGGATGGTGGGGAAGACAAAGATGTATCTCAATCTGTCTGCATTCAATCTGCTTCTCCATGCCAGGCATGGTGGCTCACGACTGTAATCCCAGCACTGTGGGAGGCTGAGGCAGGTGGATCAGCTGAGGTCAGGAGTTTGAGATCAGCCTGGTCAACATGGTGAAACCCTGTCTCTACTAAAAATTTAAAAAAATTAGCTAGGCGTGGTGATGCGCACCTGTAATTCCAGCTACTTGGGAGGCTGAGGCAGGAGAATCGCTTGAATCCGGGAGGTGGAGGTTGCCGTGAGCCGAGATCACACCACTGCCTGGGTGACAGAGTGAGACTCCATCTCAAAAAAAAAAAAAAAAAAATCTGCATCTCCCTCTCCTACAAGCCCACTCAGACCACAGGGCAGTACCATGGGCTTATGGGAGAGAGAAAGCTTCATTTGGGCTCAATCAGGGAAGGCTGCCGAGAGGAGGAGGTGTTTGAACTGGGCAGAGAAAGAAAAGCAGGGAAAAGTGGGGTGTCCCAGTCAGAGGGAATGGCACAAGCAAAGGCGTGGAGGCTGGAAGGTCCATACAATGGACTGGACAGGTGATTGGGAGGACATCAGGGTTGATAAGCAGGTTTGGGCTAGATCAAGAAAGGGCCTAGAGTGCCAGACTGGGGGTGTGGGTGTGTTCCGGAGGGTGACACAGCCCCAGCAGGCATTTGTTCTGGAGAATGACCTGCTTTCCAATGGCTCCCCGGGAGCTCCTGCAAGCCACTCCCCAGAGCCTTCTTCCTGTTCTGCTCTTAAAGCAGGAGAAATCCCCTGTCCCACAGCATGGCTGGAACTCCAAAAGCCAAGCCTAGGTGACCTGGTTTTTGGAGACATGGCTCTGGTGCTGGGGTGGAGGAGACATTAAGAGAAGGGAGATGCAGGGAGATAGGAAGTCAAGGTGGGAGGCTAACAGGAGGAGCCAGGCCAGGGGTGGCAGGGAGGGAAGACCCCACCGGGCTTGCTCCCAGCCACCCACTGCTGCCCAGCAGCTCCCAGAGCAGCCAGTGGCTGCTGACGTGGTTGGCCTGGTACAGGGAGGCTCCTTCTGTCACTCATCACCCCTCCTCCCCAACCCTGGATGACAGGGATCCCAGCTCCCAACCTCCCACTGCCTTAATTACAGGGAGACTCGCCCTACCCAGGCTAGCTGCAGGCACCAGGCTCCCTGGCTCTCGTCAGTGGGTAGGGCAGGCTGGGGGCTGGGGAGGCAGAAGGAGAAAATCAGGTCCTTGGACCACTAGCCAATGGATGGATTCAGGTCCAGCTCTCCCTGTTCCTCCAAGGCTCCAGGGGATCTGCGTGCTCAGTTGTACATAGGCACATGCGGTCTCTTTTCAGATAGAATGTGGTGGTTAGCAGGATGGGGCTGAAATTGACCACCTGGATTTACATCCAGGCTCTGCTGCCAACTAGCTGGGTGCCACTGGGTGAGTTACTCAACTCCTGTGAGTCGTGTTGGCAGAATGAGGCTCTTCACAGCCCTTACTTCAGAGTGTTATTTTGCAGATGAAATGGGATAATGTGCATCAAAGCCCTAGGGCAGGGCTGGGTGTGTCTGAAGCATTCAGTAAAGGGGAATGCTCATCCTCAAACAAACTTGATCATCTCCACAGCCTAGTAAAGGAAGTGTGAGCCCATTTTACAGATGAGGAAACTGAGGCTCCAAAAGAAAGGACTTGACTTGAGGGTTTACAGTGAGGCTCACGATGCACCCCTCACTCAGCTGGCTATACCCCCAGAACCTGCTGAGAGCAGGAGGTCTTGGTGGCAGGAAGAACTGGACCCCAGTTCTGGCTATGCCTCCAGGCAGGGGTGTGACCTAGGGAGAGGGTCTTGCTTCCCTGGGCCTCGCTTTCTTCACCAGTCAAGGTACAGACTTGGATGACTGGCAGTTCCCACCTCCCTATTCATTTCCTCCTTGTTATGAATTAGACATATTTAAGTGCAACCAGAGCACCTATCCTCCAGGGATTAATCGTATTGAACATAGGGCACTAGGCTCTGCTTCCTTCTCTTGGTGAAAGGAGACCCATCTCCTATTTAGTGGCTGCATAATATTCTACCCTTTGGCTGTGCCACACTTGCTTTGAGCCAATCCCCTATTGATGGACACCTGAGTTGCTGCCAGTTGTCGTGATGACAAGCAACGCTGCAAGAAATAACTTTTTTTTTTTTCTGAGACGGAGTCTTGCTCTGTTGCCCCGGCTGGAGTGCAGTGGCACAATCTCAGCTCACTGCAACCTCCACTTCCTGGGTTTAAGTGATTCTCCTGCCTCAGCCTCCCAAGTAGCTGAGATTACAGGCACGTGCCACCATGCCCAGCTAATTTTTGTATTTTTAGTAGAGATGGGGGTTCACCATGTTGGCCAGGATGGTCTCGATCTCCTGACCGTGGGATCTGCCCGCCTCAGCCTCGCAAAGTGCTGGGATTACAGGCATGAGCCACGGCGTCCGGCCAGCCCCCGCTCTGTTCTTTTATTCATTCCACCAGCCGTTGTTGAGTCTGATTTTGTGCCCAGCTCTGTAGAGGGCCTGGGATGGTGGGTGTCCCTGCTCCTTTGGATTTCCATTCTAGCTGTGGGGGAGACACACATACTGCCCAGTGGAAAGGAGTGCTATTCAGAGAATTAAATGGGGGCCCCACAACAGAGGAAGTGACATCTGAGCTGCAACCTACCTGGCAAGCAGGAGCCAGCCATGCAGAGTTCAGGGGCCAAGTACCCAGGAGTGTGCAGAGCTGCTGCAAAGCCGGGGCGAGAGTGAGCTGGCTGAGCAGGAGGGTAGGAACGATGGCCACATGGCCGGCGCTGGGAACAGCTGGGAGAGTAGTCCAGGAGAAGAGGGGAAGGTCACAGAGGCCACCTCGCCAAGGACCTGTGGGCCAGGGGATGTGGGAGCCATTGCAGGTTGAAGCAGGAGAGTGACATGAGAGGCTCCCTGGCTACAAGGGGAAAGTGGCTGGAGGAGTGGCCAGAGAGGATGCAGGAGGCCAGCGGGACACAGCTGAGGTCTCTAAGGAGAAAGTCCTCAGTCGGGGTGTTGGTAGCAATGGTGGGGAAAAGTAAACAGACTCAGGATACATGTGGGGACCCGGCGCAGTGGCTTGTGCTTATAATCCCAGCACTCTGGGAGGCCAAGGTGAGCGGATCACTTGAGGTCAGGAGTTCGAGACCATCATGGCCAACATGGTGAAACCCCATCTCTACTAAAAATACAAAAATTAGCCGGGTGTGGTGGTGGGCACCTGTAATCCCAGATACTAGGGAGGCTGAGGCAGGAGAATCACTTGAACCCAGGAAGCAGAGGTTTCGGTGAGCTGAGATTGCGCCATTGCGCCATTGCGCCCCTGCACCCCAGCCTGGGTGACAGAGCGAGACTCCATCTAAAAAAAAAACAAAAAAAAGGATACATGCAAGGACCTCAGGCACAGGCTGACAGATGTGGAGGAAGGGAATAAAAACATGTCCAGGCAGACTCTGAGGCTCCTGGCCTGAGCAATTGGGTTGGTCTACAGAGCTAGGGGAGGATAGAAGGAGAGGGTTAGGGCGGGGCAGAGGGAACTCTGCCGTAGTGACATTAAGTCTGAGAAATGTAGACAGGCACGTGGTGATGTCGAGGTCACTACTGGCTGTGGGATCAGAGCTCAGTGGAGTGATGGGAACAGAGGGTATAGCTCTGGGAGCCATAGCTCCCACCCAGCCCACTGCATGACCCTGTTCCAGCAGGAGCAGCAGGAATTCCTGGGTTCCAGACGTGACCTGTCACTCCATCTAAAGGAAAAAGCTGATGAATCACTGGTGGCAGCTGGCCCCCCGAGTCTGGCTGTGTGGAAGGATGTCAGCAGGAGGGAGTAGGTGGACCAGGGTCCCTCAGTGGGTATCAGGGAGAGACCGCAGCAGCTGGTAGCCAGCTTGTTCATTGGCTGCCCTGCGGGGGAGGATGTGGCCATTGAGGCTGGCACATCGAGATGTGGCATCTGCCCCACTCACCCCCTCTGCCCCTGCCAAGGCCTGGGCTGGGTGGAGAGCCAGACACAAAGGAATAACTGAAACCAAAACCCTGGGGTCTAAAAGCTGTAGGAAGACTGGTCTAGGGTAGAGCAGCAGCATGACAGAGGAGAAATCTGCTCGGCCGGATCTAGACAGCCTTTGCAGCAGGGCCAGTTCAGGTGGGCTGTGAGGGATGAAGAGGAGCTCATCAGGCATACTAGAGGAGGACGGGCATGTGACATTACTGCACACACCAAGGCATGCAAATGTGTGAAGGCCTGACTGTGTATGCTTGCAGGTTATTTTCCTGCCATGGGTTTTGATTTTTTTTTTTTTTTGAGACAGTGTTGCTCTGTGCCCTAGGCTGGAGTGCAGTGGCACAATCTCAGTTCACTGCAACCTCCGCCTCCCAGGCTCAAGTGAGTCTCATGCCTCAGCCTCCCAAGTAGCTGGGATTACAGGCACCTGCCACCACGCCCTGCTAATTTTGTAATTTTAGTAGAGATGAGTTTCACCATGTTGGCCAGGCTGGTCTCGAACTCCTGGACTCAAGGGATCTGCCTGCCTCAGCCTCCCACAGTGCTGGAATTACAGGCATAAGCCGCTGTGTAAGCCAGTGATTTTCTAGCTAAATCCTGCTATTCAAGGCTAAATAGAGCCCATAGGGGGCCCATAGTGTCTTACTCTTCCTGAGATTCTGAGCCAGGGTGGAGACTGACCTAGGGCTGGGGCACTTTCCTCGACCCAGCACCACCTGTCTCCAGAACACAGACCCCAGCCATTTAGCCTGACCCATGTGGGCTGAAATCCAGCCTCAGCTCTGGCTCCAGCACATTGAGGACAGGTAGCAGAGCTTACTGGTTTGGAAGTTGGGATCTGGCATCAGCCTGCCTGGGTCCAAGTCCCAGTTCCCCAGTTACCAGCTGGATGACCCGGGGCAAGTGATTTTACTTCTTAGTGCCTCTGTTTCCTCATCTGTAATCAAGGATAAAAATAGGCCATGCCTGGGGGGCCATTAGGAGAACTAATGAGTTAATTCAGATAGAACTTAAAATAGAACTTGGGGCTGGCGCAGTGGCTCAAGCCGGTAATCCCAGCACTTTGGGAGACCGAGGAGGGTGGATCGCCCGAGGTCAGGAGTTCGAGACCAGCCTGACTAACATGGAGAAACCCTATCTCTACTAAAAATACAAAATTAGCTGGGCATGGTGGTGCATGCCTGTAATCCCCGCTACTCAGGAGGCTGAGGCAGGAGAATCGCTTGAACCCAGGAGACAGAGGTTGCAGTGAGCTGAGATCACACCATTGCACTCCAGCCTGGGCAACAAGAGTGGAACTCCTTCTCAAAAAAACAAAGCAAAACAAAAAAAACAAAAACTTGGATCAGGTGAGGTGCTCAGTGAATCTAAAATCCATAGCCCATAGCACGGTCTGCAAAATCTGCCCACCACCTCGTCTCTCTCCTCCCCTGCCTCCTTTTCTCCCTCCCTCTCTCCTTTTCCTTCTCTCCTTTTCCTTTCTCCCTCTCCCTCTCCCGCATCCCCCATCCACACTGGCCTTCCAGTTTTTCTTTCCCCGCCCTGCACATCTCACCTCAGGGCAGTGCTTCCTTATTTCTTCCTCCTCCTCCTCTTCTTCGTCTTCTTCCCCTTCCCCTTCTTCTTCTTCTTCTTTTTTTTTTTTTTTTTTTTTTTTTTGAGATAGGGGTTGCTCTGTCACCCAGGCTGAAGTGCAGTGGCACGATCGCAACTCACTGTAACCTCTGCCTCCCAGGTTCAAGCAATTCTCCTGCCTCAGCCTCCTGAGTAACTGGGATTACAGGTGTGCGCCACCATGTCTGGCTAATTTTTGTATTTTTAGTAGAGTTGGGTTTCACCATATGGGCCAGGGTGGTGTCGAACTCCTGCCCCTCCCATTGCTCTATCTGCCCGTCCCGGCTTTAGTTTTCTTCCTGGCCGTTTGGATCCCACCTGACATTATTTGTATATTTGTGTATCATTCTCCAGCCCCTGCCTCCATGCAAGCTCCAGGCTGTATCCACAGCACCTAGAACGCTGCCAGCACAGTGGACCCCAATAAACATGTATTGAATAAAATATTTGGCTGAGCATGGTGGCTCATGCTGGTAACCTTAACACGTCGGGAGGCTGAGGTGGGTGAATTTCTTGAGCCCAGGAGCTCAAGACCAGCCTGGGCAACATGGCAAAACCCCATCTCTACAAAAAATACAAAAATTTGCTAGGCATGGTGGTACACGCCTGTAGTCCCAGCTACTCAGGAAGCTGAGGTGGGAGGATCACTGAGGTGGGAGGAGCCTGAGGTGTCGAGGCTGCAATGAGTCATGACCGCACCATTGCCCTCCAGCCTGCGTTACAGAGCAAGACCCTGTCTCAAAAAATAAAAGTGTTTGTGGAGTGACTAAGCATTGGCTGTCTTTGCTATTTTTTTCCCCACTCCTTCCATGCCTTGTATGCACTTCATCCAGGAGCCCTTATTGAGGTACCGGGTTCCCTCTCGGTCGCCCAGGCTGAAGTACAGTGGCACAATTTCAGCTCACTGCAACCTCCACCTCCTGGGTTCAAGTGATTCTCCCGATTCAACCTCCCAAGTAGCTGGGATTACAGATGCAGGCCACCACGCCCAGCTAACGTTTGTATTTTTGGTAGAAATGGCGTTTTACCATGTTGGCCAGGCTGCTCTCAAACTCCTGACCTCAAATGATCCACCCGCCTCGGCCTCCCAAGTGCTGGGATTACAGGCATGAGCCACTGCGCCTTGCTCTCCCTGCATCTTAATGCTTTTCTGGTTGGACTGGGTCCTCCCCGGGGGCCAGAATGGGAGGAGGAAGACCAGAAGGTCTCGTACTCAGGTACTCTCCATGCACCTCGTAGATCAACCTTCTTTTTTATTTTTTTGAGACAGAGTCTCTATCTGTTGCCAGGCTGGAGTGGCGCCATTTCGGCTCACTGCAACCTCCGCCTCCTGGGTTCAAGCGATTCTCCTGCCTCAGCCTCCCGAATAGCTGGGACTATAGGTGTGCACCACCATGCCTGGCTAATTTTTGTATTTTTAGTAGAGATGGGGTTTCACCATGTTGGCCAGGATGGTCTCGACCTCTTGACCTCGTGATCCGCCTGCCTCAGCCTCCCAAAATGCTGGGATTACAGGCGCGAGCCACCGTGCCTAGCTCATATACCAACCTTCTAAAAAGGTTTTCTGAGCTCCATTTCACAGATGGGAAAACAGAGGCGTTCCAGTAGCTGAGAAGCAGAAGCAGCAGAGCTAGGGTTTGAATCCAAGTCCACCTGGCAGGAAGTCACGGTTCACCCCACGGAAACACCCCGTGCCTCTTAGCCAAGGAGGGCAGGAGTATGTCTGGGTGGGGGTGGCGGGGAGGCTCCGAGCTGGGAGGCTCCAAGCTGGGAAGGAGCTTCAAGAGAAAAATGTCCGAGCCAGGCTTTGGTCTGCTCCCTGGTGGTCTCCCCGTGCACCCTGGGCCCCTCCTGCAACTGTCCTTCTCCAGCCCCATATTTAGGGAGTGGGTGGGCTCTGCTTTATTCTTTTTTTTTTTTTTAACTTTTATTTTAGGTTTAGGTTTACAGGTACAGATTTGTTATATAGGTAAACTCATGTCACAGGGGTTTGTTGTACAGAGGCTTTCTTGACTCATCGAAAGGCCTTGAACCAAGGATTGGCACCACCTTACGAGTTCTGAGCCAGCCCACAGGATGAGGGTGCATTGCCAGCAGCGGTCCTGCCATCGGCTCCCCAGGGCAAGCAGCGGCCACAGACAGCCGGCTGTCCCATGTGCATGCTTGCCTAGGGTCCTGTGAATTCCCATGTTCTCTCGGGGAATCCCAACTGTCCCGAGGAAACCTGGGCTCAGAGGAGGAAGTGGCTAATCAACCTCACAGAGGGAGGATGTGACAGGCACCACGCTTCTGGGGCTGGGTCAGAAATTTGAGTCCTCCGCGGTGGTGCTGCTGCGGAAGTTAAATAACTTGGCACCCCCTCCCCCATTATGTAGCTGACTCCACACCCAGACTCCCAACCACAATGCCCTGTGGCCTTCTCTTAGTGCTGCACAAATGTGAGATGGAACTATCATACCTCAAACCTTTCCAGGAAAGAAGGCAATCTATAAACAAATGCCTGGAGTTAGGGGATTTCCAGGGCTGAGTGGACAGAGATGATGGTCTGGGGTCCTCAAAGTTCCTGGAAATCATCAGTTTCATGATGAACTATGGGGCTGGACTTGCAATGTCCCGGCTGCTGGGTCCCATGGCCCTGCCTGGTGTTCCAGGAAGCTGTGCCCTGGATTCCCATAGCAGGCACACAATTGTAGGAGGTCAAGGCAGGGATGAGACACAGGCTTGTGTGGATGGAGTGGGATCTTCAGCAGCTTGCAGGAATAGGGCTCTCTGTCCTTTTTCCCAGTCCCCAGAGCTTGGCCTTGGTGAGGCACAAGGGCCTGGCCATCATCAGAGAACCCCAGGCTGCCTGGGCTCTGGGTTGAAAGCAACTAGAGAGCTCATCCAGTAAACCCTCCAACAGAGCAGCAATCTCCTCCATGACGTCCTTGATCTAAGCTCCACTTGCTTACCTCCCAAAATGGGGAACTCCCTACCTCCAGGCAATCCTGGTCCTAGCTGTTTTTTTTTTTTAGATGGGGTCTTTCTCTGTCGCCCAGGCTGGAATACAGTGTCATGACCCTGGCTCACTTCAAGCTCTACTTTGTGGGTTCAAGCGATTCTCCTACCTCAGCCTCCCGAGTAGCTGGTATTATAGGCACCACCCCGCCTGGCTCATTTCTGTATTTTTAGTAAAGAAGGGGTTTCACTGTGTTGGCCAGGCTGGTCTCGAACTCCTGACATCAAGTGATCCACCTGCCTTGGCTTCCTAAAGTGCTGGGATTATAGCCCTAGCTTTTCTTTTTTGTTTCCATTTGTATAAATACATGAGATACATGTGCAATTCTGTTACATGCATAGATTGTACAGTGGTCAAGTCAGGGATACTTACAGGGTGTCCATCATGCGAATAACATCCATTGAACCCAGTAACTAATCTCTCGTCCTAGTTTTATTCTCTATGGTCACAGGGAGTGATTCTGCCCTGGGGAAGCCCCTGAGATCATCAGAAATCCCCACATGAGCTCAGCTCTCTGCATTCCGCCTGACCCTGCTCCCCAGCCACCCTTCCCCATGCTTCTTGGCTAGTTTTCAGGTTTTGTGGCGAGTCAGGAAAAACCTCAAGAAGCCTGGAAGCATTTCACCAACCCAGCAATGATAGCAGTTCATGCAATTCAGCAAACTTTCACCAGGGACTACGCCACGGGCTGGAGACAGAGATGAATCACTCAGTTGCTGCCCATGAGGCTCTCCACTCAGATGGGGGTTGGGAGGGTGGGGAGGGACACCCGAGGCATCAGCCAGGAGGGGGCAGGATCAGTAAAGTGAGCCCACCTGGTGGAGGGGAGGGTTCGAAAGGGTCCTTTAGGGTGGCTAATTTCCCACTAAGACAGAGAGGGCATTTAGGGTAGGTGGACCTAAGAGAAAAAAAGCCACAGAGCAACTGATTGGCCCCAAGCAAGATATTATATATTGGGATTGGCAAACTTATTCTGTAAAGGGCCAGGTAGTATTTTAGGTGCTACAGGCCATACAGTCAGTGATGCAACTACTCATCTCTGCCACTGTAGCTTAAAAGCAGCCACAAAGTGTACATGAATGAGCATGGCTGTGTACCAATAAAACTTTATTTGTTCACACTGAAATTTAAATTTCTTGTCATTTTCTTGAGTCATAAAACAGTACAGTATTCTTTTCCAACAAGCAATGGGCTGGGTCTGGCCAGTGGGCCATAGTTTGCTGTCCCTGCTATTTGTGTTTGGGGACACTGGGAGACTGTGCTTGAATGCTGGGAAGAAGAGGGTCTTGAATGCCGAGTGAGGCTTTGGGGTTGATTTGATCAGAGCTTGGCAACAGATGCCACATTTACCACCCTGAGTAAAAAAGCAGCCACTGCCCACCAACCCACCCTCCTTCCAACACAACTGCCAATCAAACCTTTGCCTGCCATTACAAAACTAGAATAATGTATGTTAGGATCAAGTGCTGACACAGATGCAGGGACAATTTCTTTAAATGTGTGCATCCAGTTACATGGGAATACAAGCTTATTGTTGAAAGCCCTGGCCAATAAAGAAGTATCTGCGGCTGGGCGCGGTAGCTCAAGCCTGTAATCACAGCACTTTGGGAGGCCAAAGTGGGCGGATCACCTGAGGTCAGCAGTTCGAGATCAGCCTGGCCAACATGGTAAAACCCCGTCTCTATTAAAAATACAAAAATTAGCCAGGCGTGGTAGTGCATGCCTGTAATTCCAGCTACTAGGGAAGCTGAGGCAGGAGAATCTCTTGAACCCGGGAGATGGAGGTTGCAGTGAGCCGAGATTGCACCATTGCACTCCAGTCTGGGCGACAAGAGCAAAACTCAATGTCAAAAAAAAAAGGTATCTAGGCCAGTGTCCTTTCAAATCCCACTCCTCATCCAGGAGCGACCTGATTAGGAGGCGGGTGAGTGCGAGTCCACCCCCTTTCCAGTGCACACCGACATGTACACGAGGGCACACTCACAACCACAGGCTTCATTAATTAACCACACATGGCTCATTCCACACGGTGGTTCCGTGACATGCTTCTGTCACTTGGCAACTCCTCCTGCGTCTTCCCACCTCAGCACCTGGATCCATCCTCTTTGATCTTTGTATTGGCCACCAAGCACCACGTGGCAGGCTGTGCCACCCTGCACCCAGGCGGTCCCCTACTCTTGGGTATCCAGGCTACTTTCTTCCCTCGGCAATTACCAGGCATGCTGCTGTGACCCTCCAACGTGCGGCTCTAGCTCTGTGCACTGGTGCTAGCCTTTTAGTCAAAAAGATTCTCTGAAGCAAAAGTGCTGTGTTAAAGGGCACAAGAACTGAAGTTTTGGATCAGCGTGGCATCCTGCAGCAGCTTCATGTCTTGCTGCCAGGAACAAGCACTGCAAACCCTCTGGGGCCTGGGGAAGTCCTATGGGGTGATCAGGAGCTAGAACCTCAGTGTCTCAGGTGCCCCTAGGAGACTCTGGGGCTCAGGCATTGCCAGGGTGGACAGACCTGCCTCCTCCTGCAAAGTTGGGCTGGGTACCTGTCTAAGTAGCAAGCTTTGGGGACACTTTATCCATCCATCCATCCATCCATCCATTCATCTGTTCATCCATCCATCCATCTATTCATCCATCCATCCATCATCCATCCATCATCCACCCATTCATCCATCATCCACCCATTCATCCATCTACTTATCCATCCATCCATCCATCCATCTATTCATTCATCTATTCATCTATCCATCCATCCATCATCCATCCATCCATTTATCCATCCATCCACTCATCCATCCATCTATTCACTCATCTATTCATCCATCCACCCATCCATCATCCATCCATCCATCCATCCATTTGTCTATCCATCCATCATCCATCATCTATCCATCCATTTATCCATCCATCCATCCATCTATTCATTCATCTATTCATCCATCCATCCATCATCCATCCATCCATGCATACATCATCCATCCATCCATCCATCCATCCATCATTCTATCCATCCAACCAACCATCCATCCATCCATCCCTGCATTCAACAAGTATTTCCTGAGCCCTGATTAGGCTCAAGTACTCCGGCTCTGGTGGGTGAGTACGAGCATGTGTCTGCCCTTTTAATCTTCACTGTCTGGTGAAGGAGGCATTTGTTCATCCATTCATTTATTTAGCAAATATTTTCTGGGTCTACTACATGCCAGATACCATTCTAGATACTAAAAACACATCCAAAAACACAGGAGAAAGAAATTCCTGCCCTCACAGACTTATTTCTAGTGGAGGAGACAGATAAGGAACATATAAACATATGTCTAAGATGGGAAGTACTGGAGACCTGATTTGCATGCAGTTGGCCAGAAGAGACCTCCCTGAGTAGAGATCCGAGAGCAAGAGCGAGGGTGCTGTGCAGATATAGTGGGGGGAGTGTCAAAGGGAGAAGGAACAGACAGTGCAAGGCTCTGAGGCCAGCAGTGGTGGGAGAGCAGGTCAGCCCCCGAGGGTCTATAGACAGGGAAGGGCTTGGCTGTTACTCCAGGTGAGGTGGATGAACGTGGCCTCACTTCCAGGCCAGTTGCTGGTTGGGAAGAGACTGTAGGGGGCCAGGGCTGAAGCAGTGATGGGGCCAGGAGGCCACTGCACTTGCCTTACCAAGAGATCTTGGACCAGGTGGTCCAGGTGAGGTGGTGAGAAGGGGGTGGGATGCTGGTGTATGTTGAAGGTGGTCACTGGCCTTCCTGATGGATTGGATGTAGGGTGAGAAAAAGGAGTGAAATATGACATCAAGCTTTTTGGCTACCTGAACAGAAGGATGAGGGTCCCAGAAGAGGAGTCAGTGGAGGAAGAGATTCAAGGGAAGGGGTTCAAGCCGAGAGCTTGATGTGGACTTGCTGGGTTGGAGGTGTCCATTAGACATCGAGTGGAGAGGTGAGGAGCAGCTGGAGGACAGGTTCAGGCTGAAAATAGAATTTGGGTGCTGTCAGCATGCAAATGGGATTGAACCCAGGCGCCTGGAGGCTGGCACGAAGGGAAGGAGAGTAGACAGAAGACAAGAGGTCCTGGGACCCAGACGGGGAAACACCAACGTTAGGGGCAGATGAGGAAGAACCGGCCAAGAGAACTGAGTAGAAGCAGCCAGCAAACAGGAGACCTCAGAGACAGCAGTGACCCAGAAGTCCGGGAGGAGGGCCTTCAGCAAGGAGGGCGTGGCCGGCTGAGCAGCTGTGTGTGTTGAGGACTGAACACTGACTCCAGATTTGGCAACAAGCAGACAGCTGATAAGCAACAGCAACACAGTGTGACCAGGGCGGAGACCAGTGAAGCCCAGGTGACCATGGGAGCCCCAAGGAGGGTCACCCAATCATGGAGGACTTCCTGGAAGAAGGGATGTCTAAACAGAAACAGGAGGGTACACACACATTCCCCAGGTAAAAACGGGGAGACCAGGCTGAGGGAACAGCGCAGACAGAGGCCAGGAGCAGAGGGCAGGCACAGCGGGCAGGCGCAGCTCACTTGAGGAACTGAAAGTAGATAAGCCTTGCTGTGATATGGGGCTCTGGAGGGCTCAGGGGTGGGCGAAGGTGTTATCCTCACAGAACCCTGCAGAGTTCAGCAAAGCAGACGGTGGGGTCCTCAATTAGAGACCAGACTTTGGTGATGGCTGGGTGATGGTAGAAGGAAGAAAGTGGGGGTGGTGGCTTCAGAGATGGTGGAGCCATTCCTGAGATGGGGAACCAAGAAGGGAAGCGATTTTTGAGGAAGATGATGAATTCAGATGACTTTCGGATGCTGGAGGACATTTGAGGTGATGTCTGTCATCAGCTAGGCATGCAGGCTGGGCATTGGGTCTGGGAGGTGACCACGCGCACAGGGAGGAGGCCAGACAGGGCTGGGTGAAGGGACCCACATGCTCACTTCTTTCTGGTGCCGCTCTAGGTCAGCTTGTGTCCAGCCACCCACTGGGTGCTGGGGAGAGGCCTGGCAGCCACCAGTCATTGTGGTTTGTCAGATGGCAGGAGTCCAAGGGAAGCACAGTGGCTCCTTAGACAAGCTGTTGTAATGTGCCTTGTCCCTGCCGCCTCCACCTACCCACAGGCCACAGAGCGTCTTTGCATACTCCTCAAGCACCCACCACCACGAGATGCATGGTCACGAACATTCACTCATGGCACAGCAAGTTATGGAGTACCTGCTGAGTGCTGCACGGTCCTGGCCCTGAGAGAGCCCTAATGACCCAGGCAGACAGACCCCTGCTCTTCTGGGGCCACTGTCCAATAGGGGAGTCAGGCAATAAACCTATCATTAGTGAAGGCTGGGTGTGGTGGCTCATGCCTGTAATCCTAGCACTTTGGGAAGCCAAGGCAGGAGGATCACTTGAGGTCAGGAGTTCAAGACCAGCCTGGCCAACAAGGCAAAATTTTGTCTCTACTAAAAATACAAAAATTAGCCGCTGGGTGCCTGTAATCCCAGCTACTTGGGAGGCCGAGACAGGAGAATCGCTTGAACCTGGAAAGCAGAAGTTACACTGAGCAGAGATCACACCACTGCACTCCAGCTTAGGTGACAGAGCGAGACTCCATGTGATGTTGGTAACGGGAAGCCTGGGGGACCTTTGGCATGGGGAAGGGGGTCGGTTCCAGGAGGAGGCAACATTTAAACTATAGGTCTGAAGGATGAGTCAGAGTTTTTCAAGAAGAAAAAGGAGTGGAAAGGTGTTTGAGTGAATGAGAATGGCCTGTGGGAAGCTCAGAGGTAAGAAAGCACCTCACAGGTGGAAGGGAATTAAGGGATTAGGTGAGATGGGGCATTGGGTGTTGGGGGTGGTAAGGAACCTCAGGAGTCAGGCTTAGGGACTTGGACCTTCTCCTGAGGGCGATAGGGAGCCATGGAGTGTCTTAGGCAGGGAATGGCTTGCTCAGATTTGCATGTGGGAGAATCCAGAGACAGATCAGAAACACCTAACCTCAGCCCAGAGGGACCCGGGCAAGACCCCGCTCCCTCCTCTGTAGTTCCCTTGACGGGCGAGGTGGGTCAAATGCGGCTTGCCCTCCACCGGGGACCCGAACCTAAGGGCCTCTGGAGGCAGGCCTCAAGCCTGTCCCAACAAGCGCCTTGAGAGCCCTCCAGGCCTGCTCTGGGAATCCAGTCTTGTCGCCGGGAGACAAGAGCCCATTTGACTCCTGGCGGCGAGGTGGGCTGGGCGGCACCACTGCGTAGATGGCGCTTAATGCTCCGGAGCTACCCACGGAAGCGACTCACCTGCTGCTAGCGAGCGCCCCGGATGCCACCTGGTAAAGCTGTCGGCGGGACACCGAAGAAATCAATCGGTTCCCGAAGACGCGCCGCCCCCTCCCTGCCGTGACGGCCCCCAGCCCTCGGAGCCCGGGAGAGGCTGGGCCGTCCCCGCAGCGCCACCGTGTGGGCGAGGCGGGTCACGACGGCAGGCGGACCAGGTGGTGAGCTGGAAGTGCTGGCGCTGGGGAGAGCGGAGGACACCGCTGGATGGGCAGGCGTTGGGGACCCCAAGGCAGCCATCGATCCTATTCTCATCACATAGTTTCAAATTAATTTTTTCTAAACAGAAACATTTGCGGCCTGTTTGTGACTTGTAATTATTAAGTAATATATACTTACTGAAAGCATCATGCAAATTCCAAAGACTGTATAAAAAGGCAGACTGGCCCTGCGCAGTGGCTCACGCCTGTAATCTCAACATTTTGGGAGGCTGAGGCGGGCGGATCACGAGGTCAGAAGTTCGAGACCAGCCTGGTCAATATATGAAACCCTGTCTCTACTAAAAACACAAGTTAGCTGGGTGTGGTGGCAGGCGCCTGTAGTCTCAGCTACTTGGGAGGCTGAGGCAGAAGAATTGCTTGAACTCAGAGGGTGGAGCGTGCAGTGAGCAAAGATTGCACCATTGTACTCTGGCCTGGGCGACAGATTGAGACTCTGTCTCAAAAAGAAAAGAAAAAGAGAAGTGAGACATAGGCAGTTTTCCTGCAGAATTCCATCCCCACCACAACCTATGATTGCAGATTATTCTTCTGGCTTCTCTTTTTAAAGTCAGGGTCTTGCTCTGTCACCCAGGCCGGAGTGCAGTGGAGCAGTCATGGCTTACTGCATCCTCCACTTCCCTGGGTCAAGTGATCCTTCCACCTCAGTCTCCCAAGTAACTGGTACTACAGGCACGCATCACCATGTGTAGCTAGTTTTTTTTTTATTTTTTGTAGAGACAGGGTCCCACTATGTTGTCCAGGCTGGTCTCAAACTCCTGAGGTCAAGCAATCCTCCTGCCCTAGCCTCCCAAAGTGCTGGGATTACAGGCATGAGCCACCACGCCCAGCCCAGATTTTCTTCAACAGAAAACAACTATGTATATAGTATGTACATATATTTATATATTCACACGCACACAAATGAGTCATATTACATATGCCTAATGTTCTGCCACTTGCTTTGCTTTTTAAACATTTTAATCAACTGTGGAGTACAGAAAAAAGAATATTTATTGAATACACGTACGGTATATGAATCAGGTTAAAGTGGAACACTGTGTGCCCACCACCCAATTTAAGAACATTTTAATTCCTTTTGAAGTTTCTTTTTAAAATACAATTTCCCTCCTTTCTCACCTTATTGTGGATTGATATGGGTTTTTTTGTTTGGTTGGTTTTGGTTTGGTCTTTTTTGTGTGTTTGTTTGTTTGAGACAGAGTCTCGCTCTGTCGCCCAGGCTAGAGTGCAGTTGTGCATTCTCACTCACTGCAACCTCCTTCTCCTGGGTTCAAGTGATTCTCATGCCTCAGCCTCCTGAGTAGCTGGGATTACAGGCACCCACCACCACACCCAGCTAATTTTTGTATTTTTAGTAGAAACAGGGTTTCACTATGTTGGCCAGGCTGGTCTTGAACTCCTGACCTCAAGAGATCCACCAGCCTTGGCCTCCAAAGTGCTGGGATTATAGGCATGAGCCACAGCACCTGGACTGATAGGGTATTTTCAATCAATCCATGCTATTGCTTTATTAATTTTTTAGTATTCTTTTCTTTTAGCAGGGTATCCTAAAGATTATAATGCATATCCTTGACTTATTAAAGTCTGCTACAGATGACTCTCGCCACTCAGAGGAAAATGCAGGAAGCTTAGACCACTTAAAACTCCATTTACCCCCTCCCGACTTGTATGCTATTGTCATCTGTTAGCATCTGCTATTTGAATCCTGTATATCTATTGCAAACTCCACACGACCTAATTATTATTGTTTTATACAGACAATATTTGTTTAGATTAACCAAATATTTTCTCTCTCCATTGGCCTTCCTTTCATCCCACATCTCCAAGTTTCCATCTGGGATCCATTTTCTCCTGCCTGAAAATCACCCTTTGCTAATTTTTTGATGGGGATGTGCTGATGATAAAGTCTTTCCATTTTTATTTGTATGAAATGTCTCGGTTTCACTTGCATTAAATTTTTTTTTCTGCTTCTTTTTATAAAATCAAATCTTCCAGAAGAGACCACCTCTGTTTTTGAAGTGTATTTTTTACTGGGTACGTTGGCGTAGGCTGGCAAGAGAAGGCAAGAAAGGAGAGAAAAGTAACAGTATAAGTGGGACGAATAGAAAACAAACAGTAAGACCAGCGACCTAGGCAAGGCACAGTGGCTTATGCCTGTAATCCCAGCACTTTGGGAGGCTGAGGTGGGTGGATCACCTGAGGTCAGGAGTTTGAGACCAGCCTGGGCAACATGGCGAAACCCTGTCTCTACTAAAAATATGAAAGTTATGCGAGTGTGGTGGTACATGCCTGTAGTCCCAACTACTTGGGAGACTGAGGCAGGAGAAGTGCTTGAACCCAGGAGGCATAGCTTGCAGTGAGCCCAGATAACACCACTGCCCTCCAGCCTGGGTGACAGAGCAAGACTCCATCTCAAAAACAAATAAACAGACCAAAAAAGGCACTAACCAGACCTGCCCCCTAGAGTTGCTGGAGGGACAGCATGGGGCCAGGAGTAGGGAAAAGCAGGTAGCCACTGGGGCAGAGAGGGGTGGGGGATGGGTGTGGGCCCATCTGTGACAGGGCACTCCCTAGGGTCAGTTCTTCAGAGCCACAGGCCTGGAGCTGAGGATGGGAGTAGAGAAGGGAGGTGGGGCAGGGGTGGACTCTGGAGTCTGGCGGCCAGGGGAGCCTCAGCCATGGAGCGGAAGGAGCCCTAGAAGAGGTCCTTGCAGTCTTTGGGTAGAGAAGCAGGGGGTTGCCAAGGAAACCGTCCTACAACAACCCACTCCAATCGGAGCTTACTGAAGTTCCCGAATAAGAACTCCCCTCTCTCAGGATACGGCTTCCTACCCACATCTGCACCTCTGAGGCGGTGTGTGTATGTGCTTGCGTGTTCGTGTGTTTGCTTTGTGTGAGGGGTTTATGTGTATTTGTGTGTCCGTGCGCCCTCTCACTGCATAACCACTTTTCCCCATGCCTGGCTCTCTCTAATCAGGGCCTTGAGTGTGCTCTTTCCTCTGCTGGAAAACCCTTTCCCTCCCCTCCCCTTTGCCTGGTGCTCTTCTGCCCATTCATCCAGAGTAGGTGGAGCCCACACCTGTAATCCCAACATTTTAGGAGGCCAAGGCAGGAGGATCCCTTGAGTTCAGGAGCTTGAGACCAGCGTGGGCAACACTGTGAGACCCTGTCCCTACAGAAAAAAAAAAAAATTCCTCATTAGCCAGGTTGGTGGCACTCACCTGTAATCTCAGCTACTCCGGAGGCTGAGCCTGAGCCTGGGAAGTTGCGGATGCAGTGAGCAGTAATTGCTGGGTGACAGAGCAAGATCTTTTCCCAAAAATAAAAAGGGAAGTGGAGGAGTCTTCTTCCCCAAAAGTCTTCCCTGACCTCCCCACATGTCTGGTGAGGGGCCCTCTGGTATTCTCACACCTCTGCCCTGGGCTTCTTTCACCCCCAGCACTGACCATGTTGGGTGCTAATCTTGGTTCTTGTGTCCATGTGCTCCTCAAGGGCAGGACAGGATCTTGTCCATTTCTATATCTCTGGCACCAGGCAGGTACCTGGCACAGAGAGAGGCTCAGAGAATGCTTGTTGAATGAATGAAAGAATGAGTTAATGACCACATGAACAACCACTTCTTTGGAAGGGTTTGGGACACAGACAGGTCAGAGCTGGCAGGTCCCTTAGAGATGAATCCAGAGGCCAGGTGAGGTGGCTCATGCCTGTAATTCAGCACTTTGGGAGGCCAAGGTGGGCAGATCACCTGAAGGCAGGAGTTCAAGACCAGCCTGGCCAACATAGTGAAACCCCGTCTCTACTAAAAATACAAAAATTAGACGGGCGTGGTGGCGGGCGCCTGTAATCCCACCTAGTCGGGAGGCTGAGGCAGGAGAATCACTTGAACCCAGAAGGCGGAGGTGGCAGTGAGCAGAGATCGCACCACTGCACTCCAGCCTGGGCAACAGAGTGAGACTCTGTCTAAAAAAAGAGAGAGAGAGAGAGAGAGAGATGAATCCAGGATCCAGCAGCATGGACCCCACCTGGGAGCTCCTTAGAAATGCGGCTTCCCAGGCCCCACCCCAGACCCACTGCGTCAGAATCTGCCTTTAAAAAGATTTCCAGGTGATTCACATGCTCTTAAAAGGTGAGCAGCTCTGCTCCCGAGGGCCCCACCTCCCATCTTATAGACAAGGACACTGAGGCCTGCGGAGGGCCGGGGGCCTGGCGAGGCCGGGGAGGACCAGGACGCCAAGCCGGGCGGCCTCCCTGTGATTCCCGTCCCCATCCCGCGGGTCCACCCCCTGCCCTCCCCGCCTGGCCAGTCCAGACCCTTCCCGCGGCCTCCTGAGGTCTTTACAAGGAGCTCGCACGCCCCCTGGCGGGCGTAGGGAGGGACGGCCCGGGCTGAGCCGGCCGAGGAGGAGGAGGGAAGTGGCCTTAGGGAAGGGGCAGGGGGGGAGAGGACGGGCTGGGGGCCGGGGCGTGAGAGGTGGCTGCGTTAGCGCCCCTGCTTTGGAGAGGCTGCCTGAGCTTATCTTGGCTGCGCACCACGCGTCACCTGTGGGGTCCAGGGCCTCTGCTCCCCTCCTGCCAGGGGAGAGAGTAAGAATGGAGGCCCTCGTGAGGATCCCATGAGGGTGCGCAGGGGTGAGGGGCCAGGGCGGTGGGAAAGCCGCCCGCCTGCAGAACACCCGGAGCGCCTCCGCCTCCATCCCAGGTGTGGGCGAAGCTGGCCGGGGGCCAGCTCAGCCCTGCACCTCAGCCCCTCACCTCCCACCCCTGGAAGGGGGGGTTTCAGGAGCCCCCAGCGGCCCTCCCCTCACACTGGGGGTCGCAGGCCCACGGAGGAGGCTGTAGAAACGCCCACTCCTCGGCAGTGGTGGAGGAGGGGGTGCCCATCCCTGAGGCCCCAGGATCCCAGAGCCTGGATTCCGGAGGGGGGTGACTTTGTGGGGACAGGAAGTCGGAAAAAGCAAGTGCTCTGAAGTCAGGCAACGTTCAAGTCTGGCTCAGCCACAGACAGGCGAGTGACCTCGTGGCTCCTGCCTTAGTTTCCTCGCTTGTGAAGGACCTTCCAGGACTGTTGAGACACTTGTGAGGCCTGTTGAGCACTCTGCACACAGCAGGCCCTGTGATCACTGTTGTAACTCACAGGGTCCAGTGGAGGCCAGAGGATGGGGTCAGTCGGGTGATCAGGGGAAGATGCCCCTCACGCCACGGCACTGCCATGCCCAAGTACAGGGCCGGGGGCTCTGGGGCCTTTCTGGGCAAAGTTGTGATGTCAGGGCAAAGGAGGGTGTGGAAGGGACTGGTAAATGAATTGGAGCACAGTCTTTTTTTATTTTTATTTTTTGAGATGGGGTCTTGCTGTGTTGCCCAGGCTGGAGAGCAGTGGTGTGATCTCAGCTCACTGCAACCTCCACCTCCTGGGTTCAAGTTATTTTCCTGCCTCAGCCTCCTGAGTAGCTGGGATTACAGGTGCCTGCCAACCCTGCTGGCTAATTTTTGTATTTTTGGTAGCGACAGGGTTTCGCCATGTTGGCCAGGGTGGTCTCGAACTCCTGACCTCAAGTGATCCACCGGCCTTGGCCTCCCAGAGTGCTGGGATCACAGGCGTGAGCCGCTGCACCCAGCCTTTTGTTTGTTTGTTTTGGGTTTTTTTGTTTGTTTTTGAGACAGAATCTTGCTCTGTCGTCCACACTGGAGTGTAGCAGCTCACTGCAGCCTCAAACTCCTGGGATCAAATGATCCTCCCTCCTCAGCCTCCCCCAATAGTAGGGAGTGTATGTGTGTGTGTGTATATATATGTGTGTGTGTGTCTGTGTGTATGTGTGTGTGTGTGTGTATATATATATATATATATATATATATATATATATATATATATATAAAAGAAACTGCTGGCTGGGCACAGTGGCTCATGCCTGTAATCCCAGCACTTTGGGAGGCCAAGGTGGGGTGACCACTTGAGGTCAGGAGTTCAAGACCAGCCTGGCCAACATGATGAAACCATTTCTACCAAAATATAAAAAGTTAGTCGAGTGTGGTGGTGAGCACCTGTAGTCCCAGCTACTCAGGAGGCTGAGGCAGGAGAATCTCTTGAATGCAAGAAGTGAGGCTGCAGTCAGCTGAGATTACACCACTGTACTCCAGCCTAGGCAACAGAGCAAGACTCTGTCCCACCCCCACCCCTGCCAAAAAAGGGGCCGGCACAGTGGCTTATGCCTGTAATCCCAGCACTTTGGGAGGCTGAGGCAGGAGGATCACCTGAGGTCGGGAGTTCGAGATCAGCCTGACCAACATGGAGAAACCCTGTCTCTACTAAAACTACAAAATTAGCTAGTTGTAGTAGCACATGCCTGTAATCCTAGCTACTTGGGAGGCTGAGGCAGGAGAATTGTTTGAACCCAGGAGACAGAGGTTGCAGTGAGCCTAGAGATTGCCCATTGCACTCCAGCCTAGACAACAAGAGCGAAACTGCGTCTCAAAGAATAAATAAATAAACACAAAAATTAGCTGGGCATGGTGGTGTGTGCCTGTAATCCCAACTACTTGGAAGGCTGAGGCAGGAGAATTGCTTGAACCCAGGAGGCAGAGGTTGTAATGAACAGAGATTAAAAAAAAAAAAAAAAAAAAAAACAAGAGAAAAGCATACAAATTTATTTCATACAACTTTTATGTAAGTAGTATGTAATACAGGAGCTTCCACAAAAAAATGAAGACCCAAAGAAGCCATTAAACCTGAATGCTTTTATGCTGGGTTTTTTATTTTTTGTTTTGAGACAGAGTCTTGCTCTGTTGTCTGCTGGGGTGCGGTGGCACACTCATCGTTTACCACAGCCTTGAATTTCTGGGCTCAAGCGATCCTCCCACCTCAGCCTTCGAATGGCTGGGACTACAGGTATGTGCCACCAGACTCAGCTAGTTTTTGCGTTTTTGTAGAGATGGGGGATCTCACTGCGTTGCCCAGGCTGGTTTAACGGTAGATTTGATGAAAAGCAGAAAGTCATGGAAGAATGGGATGGGACAAAGAGCTGAGTGTAATCAGCTGGGGGAAGTTTACTGAGGCCTGTTCATCCAGATTCCCCTTGACATCCTTTCACCTTCAGAGTTTAGGAGGCTCCTTTCCTCCAGGTAGAGGGAGGGCACCTCTCACAAGTAGGTTTTATGACCTGATCAGGGAAGGTCAGAAAGTCTTCCCTGCACATGCTATTTCTCAAATTCCTTCAGCTTGAAATAATCAATATGCCAAGATGGGCCTGGAGCAGTGGCTCACGCCTGTAATCCCAGCACCTTGGGAGGCCGAGGTGGGCGGATCACCTGACGTCAGGACTTCAAGACCAACCTGGCAGGCACCTGAAATCCCAGCTTCTCAGGAGGCTGAGGCAGGAGAATTGCTTGAACCCAGGAGGCAGAGGTTGCAGAGAGGCGAGATCATGCCATTGCACTCCAGCCTGGGTGACAGAGCGAAACTCCATCTCAAAGAAAGAAAAAAAAAAAGCCAAGATGCCATACTAGGGGTATCCTTCCCTGAGCCCTGTCAATATTAGCACGTCGTGTTTATCCATCATCTGTTGGTGACCTTGAGTCGTTTCCGCCTTCTCGCTGTTGTAACTAATGCTGCTGTGAATGGTGGTATGCAGACAGTTGTTCTGAGTCCCTGCTTTCAATTCTTTTGCGGCTATAGCCAGGAGTGGAATTGCTGGATCATATGGCAATTCTACGTTTAACTTTTTGAGGAGCCACCAGACCGTTTTCCATGGCAGCTTTTGCTAAGTGTTCTTAATGCGTAATCTCATGAAGCTGTGGCAGCCGCCACCTAGGAGGCCGGCTCTGTCCTTGGCCCACTTCACAGAGAGGACAGTGAGATTCAGACGGACAAAGTGAAGTGTCCCAAATCCCTCAGCTAAGGAACATAGAGCCAGGGTTCAAATCTAGATGGACTGATTCCAACAGCTCGTGTCACCTGGCCCTGGGATGGCTTGGGTCTCCATATCTGCAGACTAGGAACTAGGAGGAGAAATAGAAGAGGCCACCAAAGAAAGGAGAGGAAAGGCACAGGAGAGAAGCAGAATGCCATAGCCCTGCAGGGCCCACCTCAGCCCCCCTCCAGCTCCCTGGCTCTAGTTTCTGGGAGCCCAGTGGCATGGGGCTTCCTGGATAGAAAAGATGAATCTGTCTCTGCCTATCAGCCTCTCTTCTGCAGATCTGTTTTCCCTAAGGATCTCCTAAAACCGTCATCTAGGGGATTGAGTTGCCTAGAAGTGGGTAGAGACACAGATCTAGCCAATCGCTGTAATTCTTTCCCCCCAGCTGTGGTGATTGGTTCAGAGAAGGGCCGGGTACTTCATCTGGCTCAGTGAGACTTATGTCTGGCTGGGACGATGGTAAGAACTGACAGAGGAGAAAAACTGCTCACTGGTAGCTGAGAGGGTAGGATTGAGCAGGGAGGAGACAGACGATGGAAGCAAAATGGAATGCTGGATCCAGCAGTCCCTGAAGCCAGCATAAGCCAGTACCTCCTCCTCTTCCTTCTTTTGCTTGAGGATAGCTTGGGATTTTTATCATTTGCATCCCAGGGAGCCCTGATTTGGAGATCTTGGGGTGTTGAGAGAATCTCTGCTCCCTGGCTGCCCTACCTGTGTTTGTGCCATCCACTTCCTCTTCTGTGAGCTGGTCAGAGCAGTCCTGTTCATTTCAACCACCTCAGCCAGACCAAAACAGAGAGACCTCCCCACAGTCTGGAAGGAACTCAGATAGTGACTCAGTGGTTATGGGGCTGAGACCCTCACAGGAGCCTGGCACAGTGTCCTGAGGGCAGGACCACGCAGGCAGGGTTACAGAGGCCTCCATTCCGGGGAGGAGCCCTGGAGCTAGTGATGCTGGAAGGCAGATGAAGAGACTGTACCTTTCCAGACAGCTCGGGGCTTAAGAGAAAGATTCAGTTCCCAGGCTTCCACAGGGAGCACCAACTCAAAGTACTCACAGAGCCCCATAAATCAGAAAAATCAAATCCTGTGAAGGGGAACCAACCCTCTTGATAGCTTCGTTGTTGTTGTTTGTTTGTTTGTTTGAGACAGGATCTCACTCTGTCACCCAGGCTGGAGTGCAGTGTTGTGATCATGGCTTACTGCAGCCTTAACCTCCCAGGCTGAAGCAGTCCTCCCACCTCAGCCTCCCAATTAGCTGGACTACAGGTGTGTGCCACCATGCCTGCTAATTATTATTATTATCATCATCATCATTATCATTATCATTATTATTTTGAGATGGAGTTTTGCTCTTGTTGCCCAGGCTGGAGTGCAATGGCGCGATCTCAGCTCACCACACAACCTCTGCCTCACGGGTTCAAGCGATTCTCCTCCCTCAGACTCCCGAGTAGCTGGGATTACAGGTATGCACCACCATGCCCAGCTAATGTTGTATTTTTAGTAGAGATGGGGTTTCTCCATGTTGGCCAGGCTGGTCTTGAACTCCTGACCTCAAGTGATCCACCCACCTTGGCCTGCCGAAGTGCTGGGATGAGCCAGCATGCCCCGCTGTGTCCTTGTCTTTCTAGTACCAGCCAGAAGGTGGCATTAGAAAAGCTCCCAAATGTCATGCAAGGGTCAGAGCCAGGGCAACCTCAGGTACAGGTGGGATAGTGGCTGCAGATGGGCCTTGAGGACTGTAAAGGGAGGAGACCAGGGCAGAAGAGAGCTGAGAAACAGCAACAATCTGCAGGCTGATGTGATCCTCAGGCCTCCGGGGCGAATTAATGTCGGATAGACATTCTCAGTCAACGTCAGGAGCCAATGAGAGAACAGATGGAATGTGCTCAGTGCCAGACATGGAGGTGCTGAGGAAATGTTGGGACGCTCCTTCCCCATGTTGTCCTGGAGGAGTGGATGGCTTTGCCCTTTAAAAGGCCAGTGCCAGGCCGGGTGCGGTGGCTCACGTCTGTAATCCTGGCACTTTGGGAGGCCGAGGCGGATGGATCATCTGGTCGGGAGTTCAAGACCAGCCTGAGCAACATGGAGAAACCCTGTCTGTACTAAAAATACAAAATCAGCCAGGCATGGTGGTGGGTGCCTGTAATCCCAGCTACTCAGGAGGCTGAGGCAGGAGAATTGCCTGAACCCAGGAGGTAGAAGTTGCAGTAACCCAAAATCGCGCCATTGCACTCCAGCCTGGGCAACAAGAGCAAAACTCCATCTCCAAAAGGGCCAGCGCCTGGGGCCCAACCCCGGTCCATGCTATTACCGCCACATTTCTCCCTGGCCATCGTGAACCCACCCTCTGCAGGACAGACCCCTGCGAGAAAAAGCCAGTCCTTTTCTCTTGCAGCTGGTGAGATTCAGGGGGTGGGAAGAGGTGGGAGCAGTAGCTACAGGTTGCCCCATTTTTCATTGTCTTTCTGGTTTTTCTTCTCCCCGAAGAGGAAGTCAGTGGGAGGGGCTCTTTGCCGGGAGCCCCCTTTGTCCCTGGCAGTGAGCCTCCGTGGAAAGAACAGCAGACAGAACCTGAAAACCGTGGTTTGTATCTGCTGCTGTGGTTGAAAGCTTGGACTTGGCTGGGTGTGGTGGCTCATGCCTGTAAACCCAGCACTTTGGGAGGCCAAGGAGGAAGGATCACTTGAGTCCAGGGAGTTCAAGAACAGACCGTGCAACATAGGGACATCCCAACTCGACCAAAAAAATTTTTAATTAGCCAGGCGTGGTAATGAGTGCTTGTAGTCCCAGCTACTTGGGGACAGAGGTGGGAGGATCACTTGGACCTGGGAGGTGCTGGCTCTAGTGAGCCATGATCATGCCACTGCACTCCAGCCTGGGCAACAAAGTGAGACTCTCTCAAAGAAAATTTTGAAAAAAAAAAAAGAAAGAAACATAGCAGTTAAACACTAAGGAGGTAAGGGAAGACTTTAAGGAATTTAAAAATAACAAAGTAGGGGCCAGGCACAGTGGCTCACACCTATAATCCCAGCACTTTGGGAGGCCAAGGCAGGAGGATCACTTGAGGTCAGGAGTTCGAGACCAGACTGGCCAACATGGTGAATCCCTGTCTCTGCTTAAAAAAGAAAACAAACAAAAAATGAACATGGTGGCAGTGACTGTGCTCCACGCTACTCGAGAGGCTAAGGCCCAAGAATCGCTTGAACCTGGGAGGCAGAGATTGCAGTGAGATGAGATCGTGCCACTGCACTCCAGCATGGGAGACAGCACAAAACTCTGTCTCAAAAAAAAAAAAAAAAAAAAAAAACCCAAAGTAGACAATAGCCACTATTTCTAGAGATGAGGGCGAGTATTCAAGGAAATATATCTTTCCTATGGTACTTTATTTCTATTTGAAATTGTCGAGGCTGGAGTGCAGTGGAGTGAACATGGCTCACAGCAGCCTCAACTTCCAGGCCTCGAGTGATCCTCCCATCTCAGCCTCCCGAGTAGCTGGGATAACAGGCTCACGCCACCATGCCTGGCTCATATTTATATTTATTTTTATTTTTAGTAGCGATGAGGTCGGGCTAAGACCCAGGCTGGTCTTGAACTCCTGGGCTCAAGCAATCTTCCGGCCTCAGCCTCCCAAAGTGTTAGGATTACAGGTGTGAGCCACCGTACCTGGCCGTCCTATGGTGCTGTTAAAATTTTGTCTTTGTCTTTGGTTTCTTTCTTATTCTGATGTACTGTTGTGTGGCTTGTTTGTGTATATTTTGTTTTGGGTTTGCTGAACTTGTTGAATTTATAGCTTGATGTCTTTCCTTAGATTCAGAAAAGTTTTGGTCTTTATCTCTTAACATATTGCTTCTTCCTAATTTTCTCTTTTGCAAACCATATTTATATTATGTTAGATCTTTCATATGTGTCGTATTTATGTCTTATGCTCATTTATGTTTTATTTTTAATTTTTTTCTATGCTTCAGTTTGGATATTTTTAATCACACCCATCTTTCAGTATGCTAGTCCTGGCTTTACTTATTTCCAATCTTCTGTGAAACCTATCTATAGACTGCTTTTTTTTTTTTTTTTTTTTTTTTTTGTTGAGACAGAGTCTTACTCTGTCACCCAGGCTGGAGTGCAATGGCATGATCTCAGCTCACTGCAACCTCCACCTCCCAGGTTCAAGCAATTCTTCCGATTCAGCTTCCCAAGTAGTTGGGATTACAGGCACCCACTACCACGCCCGGCTAATTTTTGTATTTTTGCAGAGACGGGGTTTCGCCATGCTGGCCAGACTGTCCTTGAACTCCTGACCTCAGGTGATCCACCTGCCTTGGCCTCCCAAAGTGCTGGGATTATAGGCATGAGCCACCACACCCAACCTGGAGTGCTTATTTTCAGCATGTAATTTTTTAGTTTTGGAATATTTGTTTGATTCTTTTCTTTTTTTTTTTTTCTGAGACAGAGTCTTGTTCTGTCACCCAGGCTGGATTTCAGTGACAGGATCTTAACTCATTAAAACCTCTGCCTGCCTGGTTAAAGCGATTCTCCTGCCTCAGCCTCCTGAGTAGCTGGGATTACAGGCGACTGCCACCCATGCCTGGCTTATTTTTGTGGAAGTTTTTTTTTTTTTTTTTTTTTTTTTTTGGTAGAGATGGGGTTTTGCCATGTTGGCTAGATTGGTCTCAAACTCCTGACCTCAAGTTATCTGCCCACCCAAAGTGCTGGGATTACAGGTGTGAGCCACCGCGCCCAGCCTCATTTGATTCTTCTTAGAAATTCTAGTTGTCTGGCCAGGCACGGTGGCTCACACCTGTAATCCTAGCACTTTGGGAGGCCGAGGTGGGTGGATCACCTGAGGTCAGGAGTTCAAGACCAGCCTGGCCATCATGGTGAAACCCAATCTTAGAAAAAAGAAAAAAAAAAGAAATTCTAGTTGTCTAAAAAAAAAAGAAAGAAAAGAATTCTAGTCTCTTAAAAAAAAAACACTAAGGTGAAAGAAACTTTAAAAAGGTGGTTGGAAGCTCGATTCTCATGGTTAGGTTTCACTGAAAGGTGATTGAAAGGTGTGCAGACTTATCATCATACCAACAACAGGAAGTACATTCTTTGGAACTTAGTAGCTTAAAACTCCTCCAATCTCAGGCTGAATGCAGTGGCTCACACCTGTAATCCCAGCACTTTGGGAGGCCAAGGCGGGCGGATCACCTGAGGTCAGGAGTTCGAGACCAGCCTGACCAACATGGAAAAACCCCATCTCTACTAAAAATACAAAATTAGCCAGGCGTTGTGGCACATGCCTGTAATCCCAGCTACTCGGGCGGCTGAGGCAGGAGAATCGCTGGAACCTGGGAGGCGGAGGTTGCAGTGAGCCGAGATCTCACCATTGCACTCCAGCCTGGGCAACAAGAGCGAAACTCAGTCAAAAAAAGAAAGAAGGAAGAAAGAAAAAAGAAGAAAAGAAAAGAAAAAGAAAGAAAGAAAGAAGAAAGAAAGAAGAAAGAAAGAAAGAAAAGAAAGAAAGAAAGAAAGAAAGAAAGAAAGAAAGAAAGAAAGAAAGAAAGAAAGAAAGAAAGAAAAAGTCTTCCAATCTCTTGCTTGGGGTAGGGCATGGAGGAGATACCCTTGGCTGCTGGCATTCTAGGAGCAAGCCAAGGAAAAAGGAAAATCTGCCATTCATCATGCCCATCCCTAATCTCTGTTTGCAGTCCAGATCTCTGCTATGCCTGTTCTAAGCAAGTCTAGGACATTTTGAATTCAGTTTCTCCAGGAAGAAATTGTTGAGTTTGTTGTTGTTGTTGTTGTTACTGTTGTTGTTTGTTTCTTTGCTTGAGACAGAGTTTTGCTCTTTTTGCCTAAGCTGGAGTGCAATGGCACGATCTCGGCTCACCGTAACCTCCGCCTCTGGGTTTCAAGCGATTCTCTTGCCTCAGCCTCCCAAGTAGCTCGGATTACAGACATGCACCTCCACGCCCAGCTAATTTTGTAATTTTAGTAGAGACAGGGTTTCTCCACGTTGGTCAGGCTGGTCTCAAACTCCGACCTCAGGTGATCCACCCACCTTGGCCTCCCGAAGTGCTGGGATTACAGGCTTGAGCCACCGCACCCGGACAGAACTGCTGTTTTTATGCCTGTGGGTTTAGTCATCTGGCTGCATGGGATAGGGAGAAGGCTTGAGAGACAACTGCCCCATGTTCAGTCTCCCAGCCTCACCTGTTCTCTCCGAGACTTGGACCTCTCAGGGATGTTTCAGGACAAACTGGCGTTGGTATCTCCTCTACAGGCACTTTAGGTCATAACCAAAAGTGACCTTGGTACTTCTCTGTTAGCATGCCATCTTCCAAAGTTTGGTTGGAATCTTTATTTGGCTGATGCTTCCTCTTCCAGCCTCTTTGTCATTGTAGGTCAACTTATATTATTCCTTTTAAGTCAGATCAGTGGTGTCTGAGGAGGGAAAGGCATGCCTGTGGTCAATCCACCATGATTAAGTGGCTCACGGCTAAAGTAGATTTGTCTCCACTTCCCCGCTCGCCCTTCCTGTCTGGTCCCTGCTCTCACCACTCCGCTGAAATTCCCCTCATCATGTCCCCAGTAGCTGGATCCAATGGACTGTGTCTTTTCTCCATATTATTTGCTGTCTTGGTAGCACTTGACACCATCAAGCTCACTCTTCTTTCAATACACTCCTGTTTTATCTCCTGGGGGAATATTTTGTCCCGACGACCTTTCCTGCATTTCTCCTACTTCTCTGGTCTCTGCCTCTGCTTCCAATGTGCTGGCTTCCCTTCCTTCTGCTGCCTCAAAACCATGACTATTCTCAGGGGTCCGTTCTGGTTCCCTTCCTTTCTCACCCTGCACCCTCTCCCTGAGTGTGCTCATCTATTCCCACGGTTTCAATTTCACTCCAAAGTCTGATCTTTTACAAACGTCAACCTCCAGCTCCAGCCTCTTGCCTGAATTCCAGATCTACAGCTCTTCCAGACGTCTTCCAGACGTCTCTTCTTGGATGGCCCCAGGCTGCTCAGATCCACATGCCGGAAGCTGGACTCTGCTTCTCCTTCCTCCCAAAACTGCTCTCCTCCTGTACTTCTAGCTCAGAAGCGGTCACTACCAGCCGAGCGAGCTCAGTGGCTGATGCCTGTAATACCAGCACTTTGGGAGGCCAAGGCAAGCGGAGGTCAGAGATGGTGAAACCCCGTCTCTACTAAAAATACAAAAAACTTAAGCAGGCATGCCTATAATCCCAGCTACTCGAGAGGCTGAGGCAGGAGAATCACTTGAACTCAGGAGGCAGAGAGTGCAGTGAGCCAAGATTGTGTCACTATACTCCAGCGTAGGTGACAGAACAAGACTCCATCTCAAAAAAAAAAAAGAAAAAAAGAATTGGTCACCACCATCTGCCTAGTGACCCAGAAACTTGGATGTCAAACTTGACTGCTCTATTTCCACACCCAATTAATCGCCAAGGCCCACTGCCTTTATCTCATGCCTATAATTCCAGCACTTTGGGTGGCCGAGGCAGGTGGATCACTTGAGGTCAGGAGTTCGAGACCAGCCTGGCCAACATGGTGAAATCCCATCTCTACTAAAAATACAAAAATTAGCCAGGCATGGTTGCACATGCATTTAGTCCCAGCGACTCGGGCAGCTGAGGCAGGAGAATCTCTTGAACCCAGGAGGTGGAGGTTGAAGTGAGCCAAGATTGTGCCACTGCACTCCAGCCTGGGTGACAAAGTGAGACTCCATCTTAAAAAAAAAAAAAAAAGTTCTTGCTGCCTTGGTGCTTGTAAAAAATAAAATCAAAAAAATTTAAAAATAAAGTATCTGGGCATGGTGACACAAGCCTGTAGTCACAGCTACTCAGGAGGCTGAGGTAGGAGGATCACTTGAGCCCAGGAAGTTGAGGCTGCAGTAAGCCAGGATTGTGCCACTGCATCCAGCCTGGGAGACAGAATAAGACCCTGTCTCCAAAAAAAAAAAAAAAAAAAAGAAAGAAAGAAACTCTCCAAATGGGTTAGATATTTCCTCATTGATATGCTCTTCATTCCTGCTGTTTCCTCCACCAGAAAGGCCATTCTCCCTTCTCCCCAGCCAATCTTTGCTCATCTTTTGGGTGTCAGAACACTAGGGGTCCCTCCTCTAAGATTCCTCTCTGCTCCCTCAAAATGGATCGGCAGCTCTCCCGGGTGACGGGAGGCCCCTGTGTGCCTGGATGGCAGCTCCACCCTCTGGACCGTCAGGTCAGCTTACTCATTGTCTCTCTCCCCTGCAGATGAGTTGCCAGCAACTCTGTGTTGTTCCCGGCCCGCATCTGGCTCAGCCCACAAGGCCCCATCCAGCTGGAAGCTCCCGAGGGCCCTGAGCCTTGGCGAAGGCCCCAGCTTTCTTCTCGCTCTCCTGGCCTGGGTCCCAGTCTGACGATTCACACTCCCTCCTTGCCTGAGTTCCCATGAAAAGTGGCCTCCGCCCCCAGCCCCCTGCCCAGGACCAGATTACAAAATGCTGAGACAATGGAGGCTGCAAGCCAAATTTCCAATGGGCCTGCCATTAAATCACCAACAGACTCTGTGTGTACATCTGGGACAGATGCCGGCAGCTGAGGCCACAGGGCGCAAGGCTTTGTCACACTGGGTCAGCATGACCTTGGTGGGAGTGCTGCGGGGGAGCTCAGATCTAAAGTTAGGACACTTGAGTCTGAATCCCAGCCCTTTCTAGCTGCCTGGTCCCGGGAAAATGAGCACCCTCCCCTTTGAGCCTCAGTTTTTTTGACTGTAAAATGGGGATAATAATGCTTATCACACAGGGTGTGCGATCAAGGAGAGTGATTGACACATACGAGGACATCTAGCAGCAAACAGGATACCGTCTCTGATCGTCACTTACCTTTCTTGAGGCTGTTAGTAGCAGAACCTGGGACCAGAAAGAACACTGTAGGTTTCTTCTCCCAGAATCACCAACTAGGCCCAAGCAACTTTATTCAAAGAGAGGAGGAGAGTCATCCAACCCAGACAGCATCTGCCTGGTGAAAATGGCTCCGACTCAACCACCCAGGTGGGCGCAGTAGAGTTGTCAAATCAAGCAAAGGGTGAGAATGACTGAACAGGGATAATACAAAGGCCAGAGGAGCATGCTCCGGCCTGGGAGTTGGAAACGGCTTCCTGGCTTCTCAGTGTTGGTCCCTCCATTCCTTCTCTCTGCCTGAGCCTCCTGCAAACACCCCCGCTAAGCAGTCACTGCTGTTGGCCAAGACCCTCTCTCGGCCTCAAGGTTCCCCTGGAGACGTTCTTGTAGCACCTCTCAGCACCTCTTCCAATCTGTAGCACTTACTTATAGACAGGATTATTGGTTTACTCTCTGTCTCCCGCTCCAGACTATAAATGCCTCAAGGGCAGAAACCTCTCAGTTTACAAATAACAGCAACCAAAAGTGATCTACCAGCAGCTAGCTCATGTCTATAGTCCTAGCACTTTGGGAGGCCAAGGTGGGAGGATCACTTGAGGCCAGGAATTTGAGACCAGCCTGGGCAACATAGCAAGATCCTATCTCTACAAAAAATAAAAACATAGTTAGGCATGGTGGATGTGGTGGTATATGGCTGCAGTCCTAGCTGCTTGAGAGGCTGAGGAGGGAGGATCCCTTGAGCCCAGGAGTTTGAGGCTGCAGTGAGCTGTGATTACGCCACAGCACTCCAACCTGGGTGACAGAGTGAGACCTTGGTTTTTTTGAAAAGTTATAAATTATTAAAAATAAAAATAATTTTAAAAAAATTTTCCTGAGGCAGGAAGATCTTTTGAGCCCAGGAGTCCAAGGTTATAGATAGCTGTGATTATGCCACAGCACTCCAGCCTGGGTGACAGAGTAAGACCTTGTCTTTTTTAAAAAATTATAAATTTTTGAAAAGGAAAATTTTAAAGCATTTTTTGTCTACAGCCATACCATCCTGAACGTGCCTAATCTCGGAAGCTAAGCAGGGTCGGACCTGGTTAGTACTTGGATGGGAGACCACCTGGGAATACTGGTGGAATTTTTTTTTTAATTAAAAAAAAATTTTTTTTAAAGCTTTTTTTTTTTTTAGATGAACTTTTGCTCTTGTTGCCCAGGCTGGAATGCAGTGGCGCAATCTCAGTTCACTGAAACCTCTACCTCCCAGGTTCAAACTGCCTCAGTCTCCGGAGTAGTTGGGATTACAAATGCCCGCCACCACACCCTGTTAAATTTTTTTTGTATTTTTAGTAGAGACACGGTTTTGCCACATTGGTCAGGCTAGTCTCAAACTCCGGACCTCAGGTGATCCACCCATCTCAGCCTCCTAAAGTTCTGGGATTATAGGCGTGAGCCACCGTGCCCAGCCAAAAAAATTTTTTTAATTAAAAATAGGCCAGGCGAGGAGGCTCATGCCTGTAATCCCAACAGTTTGGGAGGCCAAGGTGGGCAGATCATCTGAAGAAAGGAGTTCGAGGCCAGCCTGGCCAACATGGTGAAACCCGTCTCTACTAAAAATACAAACATTAGCCAGGCATGGTTGGCACATGCCCACCACTCCTGAGGCTGAGGCAGGAGGATGGCTTGAACCCGGGAGGTGGGGGCTGCAGTGAGCCAAGATCATGCCACTGCACTCCAGCCTGAGCAACAGAGTGAGATAATGTCAAAGAAAAAAATAAAATAAAGATTAAAGAATAAAATTAATTTTAAAAATTTCTAGCTCTCTCCAGACACATATAAACACACACTCTTTCAGTTTCAGCTCCAACAGGTGAAGAGCTTGGAAGTCATCACGTCTATCCTCACAGTAAGAAAAACCTGAGGAAACTGAAATTAATGAATTGTCCTAGATCTAGCAGAGAACTAAAGTCACGGGGGAAACCATCCACTGGAAAAAATGGAGGAATAAGGGAGAATCACAACGAAGACAGCCTCCTGGGAAGCAGAAGTCGCTGGAGCCAGGAACTGGTAGGAACACCTGAAATGGTCATTGCTAGGGCCGGGCACAGTAATCTCAGCACTGTAATCCCACCATTTTGGGAGGCCAAGGCGGGCAGATCACTTGAAGTCAGCAGTCCGAGACCAGCCTGGACAACATGGTGAAACCCCGTCTCTACCAAAAATACAAAATTAGGTGGGTGTGGTGGCAAGCACCTGTAATCCCAGCTACTCAGGAGGCTGAGGCAGGAGAACCTGCCTGGAACCTGGGAGGTGGAGGTTGCAGTGAGCTGAGATCGCACCACTGCACTCCAGCCTGGGTGACAGAGCGAGCAAAGTCTCCATCTTAAAAACAAAAAACAAAGACTCTGTCTCAAATAAAAATAAAATAAAATGGTCATTGCTGGAGGCTCAATGTGGACTAGGCTGCAAATTGAGGGGGCCCAGTCTTAGGGAATTCCCCACATTTTTTAGGGTTTTATCTCCAAGAGCCTACCAGGTTCTCACGGTGAAGATTGGAGAAAAGTCCCTTCATGTTTCTGGCAGGGAAAAGGGAAAGTAACCATTCTGAAATACACCCAGATCTTTGTCTGTAACAAAGGCTTGCCTTCAAGGGAAACTACTTTTCCAGAGTCTTATCTGATCTGGAGGAAAGGTGATGAGATTATCCTGCCTTCTCCAGCCTTCCTGTCTCACAAAGAGGAGGGGGGAAAAGGAAGCTAAGACATTCTGAAGGTCCCAGCTCAGCGACTCAGACCTCCTGAAAGAAAAAAACCAACCAAGTAGGATTTAATCATAAGATTACAGATCAAACGCCTACCACCACATCAACAGGTGCAACAACAGCAGATTGCAATTCAGAGAGCTCCAAGTAAAAGACTTTTTTTTTTTTTTTTTTTTTACCTCCCCCCACCTCCAAGACTCTATTTAAGAAAGACTTACTGTCTGGGTGTAGTGGCTCATGCTTGTAATCCCAGCACTTTGGGAGGCTGAGGTGGAGGATCACTTGAGCCCAGGAGTTTGAGACCAGCCCGGGCAACATAGCAAGACCCTGTCTCTATAAAAATGTTGAAAATTTAGCTGGGCGTGGTGGTGCACACCTATGGTCCCAGCAACTCAGGAGGCTGACGTGGGAGGATTCTTGTCTGGGTGCAGTGGCTCATGCCTGTAATCCCAGTGTTACAGAGTCCTTGGGGTGTCTCTTTGCCAGCTGGAAACCTCTGTAGCCAGTGGCACCTTTGCCCAAGTTTTGCTCAGGCCTACTGGGCTCATTCTGCCCACTTGGCCTGGCAGGCTGCACTTGGCTCAAGCTACCAGCCTAGATCCCATGCCTGCCAAGGGCAAGCCAGGCATGGGGCAGTGAGGGATGTGTGAGCAAGCATGGGGTCTGGCCACTGTGCACAGCCAGGCACGCCCGCTGCAGTGGGGCAGGCAGCTCCAGGTGCTGGCACAGGCACCAGCTCCCTGTGAGGCTGCAGCTGGACCAGGCATACCCCAAGCAGCTTCTACGGCTGGTACCGGGGAACACAGTGGCACCTGGAAGCTTAGAGATGCCGGGAACTGCAGAGCCCCAAACAGGGTGTCACAGCCCTGGCTCAGAGAGCTACGAGGTCTGGCTCCCCGAAGAGTCGCAGCTCTTTTCTCCTCTCTTCTCTTCTTCTTGTCACCTGCAATGTTATGAGTAAGAGGCATGTTTCAGCCCTGTTTGTGTTACAACTCTTTTAGCCCTGCCATTTGGTGGGTCCCGAGTTCTTGTCCTGTGTCCAGGAAGAATGAGGCACATGGACAAGTGGAGAGTGAGCAAAGTGAAGAGGAGCTTTATTGAGTGACAGAACAGCCCTCAGGATACCTGAAGTGGGGAGCTCCTTTCCACAGGTAGGTTGTCCCAGTGACTGTTCAGCTCGTAGCAGAGTGGAGACCCTGGAGTGGGCGGCCCCTCTCCACAGCTGGCATATTGTTGTCTCCTTGAGTCTGGCTGAGTCTGAGGCTTTAATGGGCCTCAGAGGGGAGGAAGTGTGCACCAGTCGATCCATGGGTGGCCATGGGTGGGCCCAGAAGAAGTACCACAAATTCCCACTCCTTCCCATGGGACCAGCAGCCCAGCCCCGAGGCTCCAGGCCCTCCCTCGCTTGGAGGCGGGGCTTCACAGGGACCTGCCTCCTTCCATCCAGGAGCCTGTCTGCCTCCTGCTGCCATTCATGGCACCCAGGCTGTTCGTGCCAAGGGGTGTCTGCAGGCCAACGCCAAGCTGCCCTTAGTCCCCCCTTGGCCTCCCTCCCCTGCTCGTCGGTGTTCAAAGTCTGGAGGGGGCTAAGGCGGCAGGGGGCTTGTGTGTCAGCGCTGCACCAAGCCTCTCCACACCCAGCCAGGCTGTGACAGCACCTGGGCTCTGCCCCAACCTCACTCCAAGATCAAGTAGAGGCCAGGCAGCAGGAGCAGGAACTTCCAAGCCTGCAGGGGAAGGGCTGCCTTCCCAGCCCCCCGAGAGTGCAGAAATGCCTGGGTCCGCAGCCACGGCTTGGGTGGCTGGCTACAGCTGCGCCTGGGAGGGTGGGGCTCCTGCCTGCTCCCAGTCCCCACCGGCTCCATGAAGTATGCAGCGCTGGCCACACCTCACCCACTGCAGCCGGCGTCATGACAGCGGCCACTCTAGACAGGCCACCGCTGCCATCACCAGCACTTTGGGAGGCTGAGGTGGAGGATAATTTGAGCTCAGGAATTCAAGACCAGCCTGGGCAACACAGCAAGACCCCATCTCTACAAAATATTAAAAAATTAGCTGGTGCACACCTGTGGTCCCAGCTACTCAGGAGACTGAGGTGAGAAGATGGCTTGAGCCCAGGAGGTGGAGGCTGCAGTGAGCTGAGATTACACCACTGCACTCCAGCCTGGACAACAGAGGGAGATTCTGCCTTGAAACAAAAATGTCTTCTTTTATTATTTTTACTTTTTTGAGACAGGGTCTCACTCTGTTGACCAGGCTGGAGTGCAGTGGTGCAATCTCAGTTCACTGCAACCTCTGCCTCTTGGGTTCAAGTGATTCCCTTGCCTCCTGAGTAGCTGAGACTACAGGCCCCCACCACCAGGCGCAGCTAATTTTGGCATTTTTAGTAGAGTCGGGGTTTTACCATATTGGCCAGCTAGCCTCAAACTCCTGGCTTCAAATGATCTGCCCTCCTTGGCCTCCCAAAGTGCTGGAATTACAGGTGTGAGCCACCAGGCCCAGCCAAAACATTTTTTTTTTTAACAAAAAAAGTGTTTTAAAAAAGAATTCTTAGGCAAACCAAAGAAAATAGGGAAAAAGACAACAAGGAGGGGCTAGAGGAATTTATCTGAAGCCTGTGACACCTACAGCTGCAGCAAACATTAAAGAAAGCCCAACTCTTCCGTAGACTAGCATGAAACCTCACACAAAAAGCCTCATTACCTTGGTTCCTACTACCAGATACTTCATGGCTGGCTTTCAACAACAAATCACAAGGCCTGCTGTAAAAGGCAAGAAAAAACACAGCATGAAGAGGCAAAGCAGGCATCAGAACCAGACTCAGCTATAAAACAGGATAAGGAATTATCAGGTAGAAATTTTTAATTAACTCTGATTGTATTGGCAAAGACTCACTCCTTTGACCAAAATGTTAGTCACGCTCCTCTGAGTTCTCTGCTTGACTAGGCCCTTCTTGGGCTTCTCTTTCTGTCCTTGTGAAATCCAATTGGAGCAGGATCTTGCTAGGTCAGTTTATTGAAAGTCCCTCATCCTTGGCATTTGACTACCCTGGCCAGCCTTTATCAAGAGTCCTATCAAAGGCTGGGCACAGTGGCTCACACCTGTAATCCCAGCAATTTGGGAGGCCAAGGCAGGTGGATCGCTTCAGCTCAGGAGTTCAAGACCAGCCTAGGCAACATAGTGAAACCTTGTCTCTACAAAAAACTCAAAAATTAGATTAGCTGGGCGTCGGTTGGGTGCCTGTAATCCCAGCACTTTGGGAGGCTGAGGCAGGCGGAATCACCTGAGGTCAGGAGTTTGAGACCAGCCTGGCCAACATGGTGAAACCCCATCTCTACTAAAAATCCAAAAAAAAATTTAGCCAGGTGTGGTGGTGGCTATAATCCCAGCTACTTGGGAGGCTGAGGCAGGAGAATGGCTTGAACCTAGGAGGTGGAGATTGCGGTGAGCTGAGACTGCGCCATTGCACTCCTGCCTGGGCAACAAGAATGAAACCCGCCATCTCAAAAAAATAAAAAATAAACATAAAAAATTAGAGGATGCGTTAATCCAGATTAAAGAGGACTAAAGAGAAGCAATAACTAACCCAAGATGTGATTCAGAGAAGACCCATTCCTGGGCCTAGGAAAAATATGATGAGGGTCTGTGGAAGATAACAGAACTGTATCGACATTAATTTCCTGATTTAGTCACTCGCCTGTGGTTATTTTGGGAGGAAATACAGACCAAGGCATTTAGAGGTAAAGGAGCATCAAGGTGGCTGAAGGGTGCATGGAAACTCCTTGTATAATTTTTACAGTGTTTTTAGAAGCTTCACAAGATTTCAAAATAAAAAGTTAGAAAAGAAAATGGGCATCAACTCTAAAATCAGAAAAAAAAGTTTTATGAAGAAAATATGTCTCTGGTCCTAGCCTGTGCTGTGAATCCATGGAGTAGATTTCCGCTGTCAGCAAAGTTCCCAACAGCTGGAGAAGAAAAAGGAACAAAAGCAGAGCTGCCCTCCTGAGCTTCCAGGGTCCCAGACAAAAAGCTGGCCTCTCAGGGCTTTAATGAAAGGTAGGTGCTGATAAGGCCTGCAGGTCATCTTCCTCAGATGTGGCCTCCCAACTCGCTGAGAGGGGTCCACCTTTCCAAAGCTCAGCCATAAACCAGAGTAAAGCGTGTTTCTTTTCAGCCACAAGCTGCAACTGGTGCATCCAACCTGGGTATGAGCCAGCCCTCAGCGGGGTGCCCACCAGAGTGGGGACCTGCAGACACCCCTTCCCAGAGAGGCCAGGAGGTCACGGCCCAAGGCTCCTTCAGATTTACAAGGATGGAGATTGAACTTTGGCATTCTGTTTGGATCAGTCCAGAAAAAAAGCAAAACCTCAATATCACTCTTAGAAAAGATAAGCTACAAAAACAACTAATGCCTGTAGTCCCAGCTACTTGTGGTCTGAGGCAGGAGGATTGCTTGAACCTGGGAGGTTGAGGCTACATTGAGCCACTGCACTCCAGCCTGGGTGACAAAGTGAGACCTCTTTAAAAAAAAAAAAAAAAAAAAAATGGCCTATCAAGTTGGTTCATGCAGACACCTCTTTTGTTTTTCTTTCTTTTTTTATGGAGATGGAGTTTTGCTCTTGTGGCACAGGCTAGAGAGCAGTGATGCGGTCTCAGCTCACTGCAACCTCCCCCTCCTGGGTTCAAGCAATTCTCCTGCCCAGCCTCTCAGGTAGCTGAGATTACAGACATGCACCACCACACCCGGCTAATTTTCATATTTTTAGTAGAGCTGGGGTTTCTCCATGTTGGTCAGGCTGGTCTTGAACTCCCAACCTCAGGTGATCTGCTCACCTCAGCCTCCCAAAGTGCTAGGATTACAGGTGTGAGCCACCACACCTGGCCCCCCAAAAAATGTTTTGTTTTGTTGTTTTTTTTGAGCTGGAGTTTTGCTCTTGTTGCCCAGGCTGGAGTGCAATGGCAATATCTCAGCTCACTGCAACCTACACCTCCCAGGTTCAAGGGATTCTTCTGCCTCAGCCTGGGATTACAAGTTACACACCACCATGCCCAGCTAGTTTTTGTATTTTTAGTAGAGATGAGGTTTCACCATGTTGGTCAGGCTGGTCTCAAACTCCTGACCTCACTATCTCATGATAGTGAGTATGTCTCATGAGATCTAATGGCTTTATAAGTTGGAATTTCCCTGCACAAGCTCTCTCTCTGCCTGCTGCCATCCACGTAAGATGTGACTTGCTCCTCCTTGCCTTCCACCATAATTGTGAGGCCTCCCCAGCCATGTGGCACTGTAAGTCCAATAAACCTCTTTCTTTTGTAAATTACCCAGGCTCGGGTATGTCTTTAGCAGCCACATGAAAATGAACTAATAAATTCTCTGTCTGTCTGTCTATTTGTCTGTCTATCTGCTTGTCCATCCATCCATCAATCCTATTGGTTCCACCTCTCCAGGAAACTCTGATTAATACAACAACTAAATGCAATGTGGAATCCTGGAGTAGATCTTGGACTAGAACAGGATATTAGTGGAAAAATGTAGATAACTATTGTATTACATCGATGTTCATTTTCTGGTTTTAATCACTGTGCTACAATTATGTAAGATGTTAACATTAAGGCAAGCTGGGGAAGAGTGTACATATTTTATAAATTTTCTGTAAGAAATTTTCTGTAGGAAATTTTAAAAAACATTTCGAAAGGAAACCTTTTTATTTTTTATTTAAAACATTTAGGGGGTGGTGGCAGGTGCAGTGGCTCATGCCTGTAATCCCAGCGCTTTGGGAGGCTGAGGCGGGTGGATCACCTGAGGTCAGGAGTTCAAGACCAGCCTGACCAATATGGAGAAACCCTGTCTCTAATAAAAATACAAAATTAGCTGGACACGGTGGCAATCCCAGCTACTAGGGATGCTGAGGCAAAAGAATCACTTGAACCCAGGAGGCAGAGGTTGTGGTGAGCAGAGATAGTGCCACTGCACTCTAGCCTAGGCAACAAGAGTGAAACTCTGTCTCAAAAAAAGAAAAAAGATAATTGGTAAAATGCCATGTTGTCAAAATGTAAATAGGTGGTCTAAATCATGTAAGTCAGATACTAGGTTCTCTAATTGTTTCAAGATTGCAAACTGCCTGCTTTACAACTTGGTAAGGCCTGTGGACATACAAAATTAACCACACCTCGGCCGGGCATGGTGGCTCACGCCTGTAATCCAAGCACTTTGGAGACCAAGGCGGGCAGATTACCTGAGGTTGGGAGTTCAAGACCAGCCTGACCAACATGGTAAAACCCCATCTTTAAGAAAAAAAAAAAAAATTAACCACACCCCTAACTATGCTGGAAAAAGTCAGACTTTATCTGAACCTAGTACATAACTAAAACAACTTACCAGATTTTACATTAAAGTTAAAAATTGTTAAGAGTTATTATTATAACATGTAAATGAGACTACTGAAAATAGATTTACACACAAGGTATGTAAGAAAAGTAAAATGTGTTTGTGGTAAACAACTATAAAAAGGCATGGCAATGTAAATCTTGCCTAGGGATAAAGGATTGTTTTGAAACCAATATAAAGGTAAAACTTGGCTTTATCTCTGTTGTACAAGATTTTCATGCAGTAGTGAAGAATAATGAAAGATTTTCATTTGCCTTGCAGATAGACTGCCAAGGAGAGGAAAGCAGGAAAAGGAGGCAAACTGTTTGAAAAACTAAGTCTTCCCTCTTAATGAGTAAAAGTTTTTGCCTTGTTTTAAATGACAAAAATAAATAATCTGTGTTAATCTGGAATTGTATTTTATAATATCCAGTGTTTTAAACCTCTAACACTTAACCGGATTTCCTAACTCAAACTTCAGATTCAAAATTTTCTCTCCTGACCCCTAGCTTCCAGATGCTACAGAGGGCCCCTGAAGCATCCAGAAGGGAAGCAAAAAGGATAATTTGGCATGTTTACATATGTGGGATTGCCAAAATGATGTTTAATCTTCTTCAGGTTATATTTTAGTGAATAACGTTGATACATGTTCCAAAATTGTATGGAATTTCTAAAATTCTAATGTCTGAGTATATGCTATCAATCATAGTTAAGGTTATTATGAAGTTATTGTAAGCCACAGAAATAACCAAATTTCTTTATGCATTGTGTTTTGACATTGTTGTTGTTGTTTAAAACAGAGTCTCACTGTGTCACCCAGGCTGGAGTGCAGTGGCGTGATCTTGGCTCACTACAAGTTCCACCTCCTGGTTTCAATCAGTTCTCATGCCTCAGCCTCCCAAGTAGGTGGGACTGCAGGTGTGTGCCACCATGCCCAGTTAATTTTTTTTTTAAATTTTTTTGCAGTTTTAGTAAAGACGGGGTTTCACCATGTTGGCCAGGCTGGTCTCAAACTCCTGACCTCAAGTGATCCGCCTGCCTTGGCCTCCCGAAGTGCTGGGATTACAGGCAGGAGCCACCATGTCTGGCAATCATGTTCTTGACTGTAACTACCCTAGACATTTTGTCATTCACAGAGAATTGTTATCTTGTTTTAATCCTCTTCAAGAGATGGTTTATAATCAGCTATAGGACTTTGACAGGTGCTCTTAAATGCAAGTTTCTAATAACTTTGGAGATTATGACATTAGAATAAAGGAAAAATGTACAGGATTCATGAAGAGCTGAAATGTTCATAAACACCAAGTAAAACAAGAGTTAACAGAATGGACTGAACTAACAGAAAACTGAAGTAATCTTTTTAACCTTTTTGCCTAAAACACTGCTGATTCTTGGCCAGGCACAGTGGCTAATGCCTATGATCCCAGAACTTTGAGAGGCCAAGGCAGGTGGATCACTTGAGGTCAGGAGTTTGAGACCAGCCTGGCCAATATGGCGAAACCCTGTCTCTGCTAAAAATAGAAAAATTAGCCAGGTGTAGTGGCAGGCACCTGTACTCCAACCTACTCGGGAGGCTGAGGCAGGAAAATTGCTTGAACCTGGGAGGCAGAGGTTGCAGTGAGCTTAGATCATGCCATTGCACTCCAGCCTGGGTGACAGAGTGAGACTCTGTCTCAAAAAAAGAAAGGAAAAGTTGCTGATTCTTGTTTTGTTTTTCAGAGTCAAGGTAAGCTATTTACAGCCTTTAATAATTAGGTAAGGTATACTCTTGTAAACAAAATTTGGAGCATGTTTGTTTCTCTCTGCCTGGCTTCTCCAGAATTTGGAAACTATTTGTGAGTACTCCTAACTTACGACAATATAGTTGTTTGCATTAGTCCAATAAGAATCCATTTCATTTTGCAACAGGACACAGTTGGAGAAATTAGTTGTTTTACCGGCTTTGACTGGAAGGGTATGCTTCCCTTTAAGGAATCAAACTTGACTTATAGAGCCAATAAAAGCCCCTTGGGAAAACTGGCCTCAAACCTTGTCTGCACAGTCCCCAGACAGGGTTCCTAACCTGTGGTGTAGAGAATGTCACTTTCTAACAGGCCTATGAACCCTATATTCTTGGGACTTTAAGAAGAGAGGAATTCACCCAATTCATAGGTATTTGAGGCTACAAACCCATGGCTGGGCATGGCTTTAAAAAGTCCTATCTGAGATTTGTTATGGAACAGAGTTCTATCAAAGTCAATTTTATTTTATTTCATTTATTTATTTATTTATTTATTTATTATTTGAGATGGAGTCTCACTCTGTTGCCCAGGCTGGAGTGCAATGACTCGATCTCAGCTCACTGCAACCTCTGCCTCCTGGGTTCAAGTGGTTTTCCTGCCTCAGCCTCCCGAGTAGCTGCCACCACACCTGGCTAACTTTTCGTATTTTTAGTAGAGACAGGATTTCATCATGGTAGCCAGAATGCTCTCAATCTCCTGACCTCGTGCTCTGTCCACCTCAGCCTCCCAAAGTGCTGGGATTACAGGCATGAGCCACCTCACCCAGCCAATTCAAAGCCAATTTTGAAACTCTATATAAAAATGATTATTCTTGCCGCACTTTATCCAAATAATCAGGTCATGTATAAAACTAAAGTTTATTTTGCAAACAGCTCAGTCCTATCATGATTTGTTTTTAACACAAATGAGGACTAGAGAGAGACAAATTATATTTCAAAACTTATCATACACTTGTCATTAAATTCGAATCCCCTTAATTGTTTCTAAGTTCTTGCATACATTTTAGACTAACCCTGCTTATTCCTGTAAACCAACTAGCAATCTCTGGCTGCAGCTCAGAAAAAGACAAAAATAAATGGGCAATGTAAAAATCTGGATCAATAGTCTAGTTCTGGGCAATTATCCTGCAAATCCTGCCGTGTGATGGCAGTAAACAGGGTTCCCATAACCCAGAGGTTTCTTTGTTTGGGAAAATAGAACCAAAGAAGTTAACCAAAGCCAAACCCCATGCATCCAAATCTTAGCAGTTATAACTATAGCTAGCAGTTATCAGGGCATGTTGGCAGCCTTGGGATTTTTGAGCTGTCCTTACTTCCACCCCTTCGCTTTGTTTTAATGCATGTCCTCTAATAACCCAAGTTGTTTCTTCTCCCCTAAAGGGTATCAAGCTCCACATAGTGATGCAAATGAAAACACACCTGGACATGCCTTTCTTCCAAGGACTCTTAGACCTACCCCAGGAGGAACCCTATCTGTTGTTCCCCACACAACACCCCTTTCCAGTAGAAAATAGCCAGAAGGATCGTTGCCCCAACTCCCTAAATGCAGTTAGGATCTTTACTCCTGAGGAGGGAGAATGAGAGAGGAGAAAGGAAGAAACTGATCAGGTGGGCAGTTAGGGTGGATCCTCAGTTGAATTCTTTCAAACAAAATAACAGCCTGAAAAATCAAGCTGCAGGCACAGATAAGGGAACTTGCATGGGGGCTTGCCTAAGACATGCCCACAGTTGCACAAATAAAGAAAGCCTGCACAGGTAACTTGCTTAGACATGTCTGCAGTGAAAAATTCCATCCCCTGATACATGAGCAGTAAGGGAAACAAAGCAATATGGAGTAACTCAAGCTAAGGGCTTGCAGGCAGATTAGGAGGATGGGGTGGAGCTACTAGAAATGTGCACCTTATGCAAATGAGATGCCCAGCCCTGATCAGTTTTCTATAAAAGCCTTTGCATTCAACTGTAAAAACAGCAACCCTCTTTTGGGGCCCCTCTCCACAGTGGAGAGCTTTCTTCTTTTGCTTATTGAACTTTCCTTTCAAACTCATCCTTGGTGTACACACACCTTAATTTTCCTGGTCATGAGACAAAGAGCTCCAGATGATACCTCAAACAATGAGAGATTGCTACATTGTGGTGCATTGGCAGACTATAAAACTGGCTTGAGGAAAACAATACTGTATAAATGTCATGCTGATATAGTGCATATGCAGCCTTCTGGAGAACCTTTCCCCAGTCCTCTAAAGTATTGTCACCTAGCTGGCACTGGAACTGAGTCTACAAAAGACCATTCTACTTTTCTGTCAAGCCAGATGCTTCAGGATGATGGGAAACATGGTAAGACCAGTGAATTCCACGAACACGGGCTGCTTGCGGCACTTTTCTGGCTGTGAAGTGTGTTCTCTCCTCAGAAATAGGCAGGATATGGTGGGTCATGCCTGTAATTACAACATTTTAGGAGGCTGAGGCAAGATTGATTGGGGCCAAGAGTTCAAGGCTGTAGTAAGCCATGATTGTGCCATTGCACTCCAGCCTGGGCAACAGAGTAAGACCCTGTCTCAAAAAAAGAAGAAGCAATGCTATGTGGAATATTATGATTGATGATGGATAAGGCATTCCGTAAGTCCAAATCCATATATAGAGTGTCTGTTCCAGTAAGGACAGAATGCTGCCCCTTCCATGATGGGAGATGACCAATGTAATCAACTGCCACCAGGTAGCTGTCTGATCACCCTGGGGAATGGTGCCATTGCAGGGACTCAGTGTTGGTCTCTGCTGCTGGCAGATTGGACACTCAGAGGTGGCAGTAGCCAGGTCAGCCCTGGTGAGTGATACTCCATGCTGCTGAGCCCATCATAACCTCCATCACTGTCACCATTACCACTTTGATCATGAGTCCATCGGGCGATGACAGGGATGGCGGGGGAAAGAGGTTGACTGATATACCTCTAGGATGAATGGGCCATCCTATCCACTTGAATATTAAAACCCTCCTTCCTGAGGTCACCCTTTGGTGAGCATTCACATGGGGCACAAATATCTTCACACCTTTGCCCGCTCAGAGAGGTCCATCCGCATAACTCTTCCTCAAATTTGTCACTGATGTTTTTGTTTGTTTGTTTTTGTTTTTTTAGACGGAGTCTTGCTCTCTCTTGCCCAGGCTGCTGTGCAGTGGCACAATCTTGGCTCACTGCAACCTCTACCTCCTAGGTTCAAGCAGTTCTCCTGTCTCACCCTCCCAAGTAGCTAGGACTACAGGCACACATAGCCATGCCTGGCTAATTTTTGTATTTTTGGTAGAGACAGGGTTTCACCATATTGGTCAGGCTGGCCTCGAACTCTTGACCTCAGGTGATCCACCGACCTTGGCCTCCCAAAGTTCTGGGAATACGGGCATGAGCCACCGAACCCAGCCTGTCACTGATGTTTCTACCATGTTTCTTCCAAGTTCCTGACCATCTGCTAAACTATTGGCTCCAGCTCATGGATTGGTTTACAGTTACACATCTGACCATTTCTCCTTTCAAGCAAAGTGCACAACCACATGCACTTCCCAAAATCCTGCACACTGAGAGAATTCCCTTCACCACTGTCCTTCAGGGAGTCCCAGAGAGGGGCTGTGGTGCTACAGCATCCACTTGTGATTGATGCCCCCATACTGAGCCAAACCATCTGTAAACCTGGTCCTACTCTTCTCCTCCTCTGTCAGCTGACCATAGGAAAGTCTCCAAGAGCCATAGGTGCAGGCTGAGAGAGACAAGGAAGCATAGCAGAAGTGGGGACTGTGGGCATTTGGGCCACTTCCTCATGCAACTTACTTGTGCCTTTAGGACCTGCTTGAGCCCCATCATGTATCTGTCACTTCCATCTAATGATGGAGTGCCACTGTGTATGCCCAACTTTACAGCTTAGTGGCTCAGATAATGCCCACTGAGTCAAATGATAACTTGGTGGATCAAGTCAGGTCACACGATAACTTGGTGGCCCATGGTCAAGCATCCAGTTTCTACAAAGTCCAGCCGCAGGCCAAGAGCTGTCTCTCAAAAGGAGAGTGGTTATCTGCAGATGATGGCAAGGCCTTGCTCCAAAATCCTAAGGGCCTGTGCCGTAATTCGCTTATAGAGGTTGGCCAAAGGCTCCGAACAGCATCCCTCTTGCCACTGACACCCCAAGAACCATTGGATCTGTTGAATCATACGGCCGAAGTGGTACAGCTGCTTGCACAGAGAAGTGTCACTTTCCCCTTATCTCTTTTCCCCTCCCAGCCCTTCTTCCCCACAGTCCTCACATACCCACCTGTTGCAGAGTCTTCTCCTATTCTGGGTCCCATTCAAAACTAGCAGCTTTTTTTTTTTTTTTTTGCAGTTTTTACAGTTTTATTTAAAAGCAGAACATGCACATGAGCTGTCTACTCATTTTCTTCACTGAACAGCCTGGCATTGGGTTTGGTGACTCTGATGGCCAGCTGGGCAGCTCTTTCCACAGTGGCTTTGTGGTTCTTGGAGGAAACACTGTGAGCAATCTCAGCACAGTAAGGTTTGTTGCACACAACAGCACTTCCAGCTCCTTCATGTTGTGGACCAGGAACTTCCAGAAGCCGCTGCGCAGAATGTGCTTTGTTTTTTTGTTGTTCCCTAACCAATGTTGGGTGTTGGAAATAGATGTTAGAAACAGACGCTCAGTGCCGAAAAGAAAGATTAGCACTGAGACAAACGATCTTTCAGCAATGCAATTTTTACTTTCTGAACTGCAGGAAGAGTACCCTTGCTAGCCATCATGCCACGAGAGTACAATGAACAAAGGAAAACATACAAATTTATTCCGTATGCATTTAGGGGTCATTCCTACTGCTGTGTCTGATCTCCATTGGTTGGAGCCAGACCTCACAATCTAAACTAAAATCCGATTGGCTAACAACTTAAAACTTTTCTAAACAGGTAAAAGCAATAGAGAGCTGGGACATGCCTGTGAGCACATCCAGCACAGATATCTTGGTTAAAGTCCAAGGACATAGAATGTACTATGTGCCTGTAAGCATGGCATGTTTAATAGCTACATAGGATAGAGCTTGACAAAGTTATTAGTGCCCTTATTCTTTAACAAGAAAAGAAACTTTTTATTTTTTAAATTTTATTTATTTATTTATTTTTAGAGATGGGGTTTCACCATGTTGGCCAGGCTGGTCTCAAACTCCTGACATCAGGTGATCCACCCACCTCGGCTTCCAAAGGGCTGGGATTACAGGCATGAGTCACTGTGCCCGGCCAAGAAAGGAAACCTTAAAAAGGAACTTTTCTACTTCCCACACTGGGCATCAAGATCTGGCCCTTGAACCTTCTATGCACCCTATTGTCAATACCTCTGTGTTTCCTCACTTATGCTTAATTTTGACATATTGTTCTGAATGGTGCTGGATGAACTTCTTGATTCTCTTTTTGACGATCTTGGGCTTCACAAGCAGTCTGAGGGCGGCCATGATGCCGAGGAGATGGCTGTCACCTCCGGAGGCAGCGCCAAGGAAGAGAGAAGGGCAAAACTAGCAGCTTTTTAAGTCATTCAATAGATAGGCCAGAGTAACACACCCAAGTGGGAAATGTGTTGCCTCCAAAATCTGGTACCAGGTCAACTATGTAGATATACTATAATATATAATATACATATGTATTAGTCTGTTCTTGCAATCTATAAAGAAATACCTGAATCTGGATAACTAGCTTACTTTTGATTTTGCAGGCTCATAGGTGCAAGCAACTTGCCTTGCCTCAGATGAGACTTTAGACTGTGGACTTTTGAGTTAATGCTAAAATGAGTTAAAACTTTGAGGGAATGTTGGGAAGGTATGAATGGTTTTGAAATGTAAGGACATGAGATTTGGAGGGGCCGGGACAGAATGATGTGGTTTGGCTCTGTGTCCCCACCCAAATCTCATCTTGAATTGTACTCCCATAATTCCCACATGTTGTGGGAGGGATCTAGTAGGAGATCATTTGAATCATGGGGCAGTTTCCCACATACTGTTCTCGTGGTAGTGAATAAGTCTTACGAAATCTGATGGTTTTATCAGGGGTTTCTGCTTTTGCACTTTCCTCGTTCTCTCTTGCTGCACCTTGTAAAGAAGTGCCTTTCACTTCCCATGATGATTAAGAGAACTTCCCCAGCCACATGGAACTGTAAGTCCAATTAGACCTCCTTCTTTTGTGAATTGCCCAGTCTCCGGTATATCTCATCAGCAGCGTGAAAACAAACTAATACAATTGGGGGCACAGATCCAAACCATAGCAGTATACATATGCATACATGTGCATATTAAAAAAAGAGAGAAATGTGTGTGTGTGCATTAGTCAGAGTTCTCAACAGAAAAAGAACCAGTAGGATGTGTCTATAGAGGGAAAGATATTTATTTTAAGAAATTGGCTCACACGATTATGGAGACTGGCAAGTCTAAAATCTGATAGTAGACTGGCAGGCTAAGACCCAGGACCTGATGCTGCAATTCACGTCCAAAGGCATCTGCTACAGAATTTCCTCCTGCTTGTGGGCCATTTTGCTCTCTTCAGACTTCCAACTGATGGACGAGGCCCACTCACTTGATGGAGGCCAATCTGCTTTACTCAGATCCACTAATTTAATTTTTTTTTTTTTGAGACAGAGTCTAACTCTGTCACCCAGGCTATAGGGCAATGGTGTGATCTGAGCTCACTGCAACCCCCACATCTTGGGTTCAAGTGACTCTCCTGCCTCAGCCTCCCAAGTAGCTGGGACTACAGGTGTGTGCCACCATGCCCAGCTAATTTTTCTATTTTTAGTAGAGACAGGGTTTCACCATGTTGACCAAGCTGGTCTTGAACTCCTGACCTCAGGTCATCTGCCCTCCTCAACCTCCTAAAGTGCTGGGATTACAGGTGTAAGCCACTGTGCAGAGCCAAATTTAAACGTTAACCTCATCCAAAAACACCCTCACAGAAACATCCAGAATAATGTATGACAACATGTCTTTGGCCCAGCCAAGTTAACACATGAAGGTAACTATTACAATAGGCAAGTGAGTACACATAAACATAGTCCCTAGCTCTGTCTGTGGAGAGGGACTAGAATCCATGACACCCCAATAGCAATGAGGACATTCTGCACCCAGATTTTAGTTTCAAATACTATTCCCTAATAAAAGAAATAAGAACTCCATGGAATTTCTCCTCCGTTTTCTTGAAGAAATGGCTGATTCCAGGATTGAATGGAGAAAATATAAATGAAACTAGAAGATGTTACAGCATCAGACAGTAAGGAATAACTTGGCCACAAGTGGTGGCTCATGCCTGTAATCCAAGCACTTCAGGAGGCCGATGTGGGCAGATCACTTGAGGTCAGGAGTTTGAGATCAGCCTGGCAAACATGGTGAAACCTCATCTCTACTAAAAATAGGAAAAAAATGAACCAGGCATGATGGCGCATGCCTGTAATCCCAGGTGGCTTGGAAGGCTGAGGCAGAAGAATTGTTTGAACCTGGGAGGCAGAGGTTGCAGCAAGCTAAGACTGCACCACTGCACTCCAGCTTGGGTGACAGAGCAAAACTCTGTCTCAAACAAAAAAAAGTAAGGAATAACTCAAAATCTGAGACAATTTGAGTAACCGTAATGGTGATCGATCATGGTTCATAGGATAAACTAAATATTCATAAATGTATAGTGATAGAAATCATTGACTAAATAAATAAATACATGAGGGAGAAAAGACGGATTTTTCTTTCTTTTTTTTTTTTTTTTTTGAGATGGAGTCTGGCTCTGTCGCCCAAGCTAGAGTGCAGTGGCACAAACTCAGCTCACTGCAACCTCCACCTCCTGGGTTCAAGCAATTCTCTTGCCTCAGCCTCTCAAGTAGCTGGTATTACAGGCACCCACCACCACGCCCAGCTAACTTTTGCATTTTTAGTAGAGATGGGGTTTCACTGTGTTGGCCAGGCTGGTCTTGAACTCCTGACCTCATGATCCTCCCATCTCTAACTTCCAAAGTGCTGGATTACAAGCGTAAGCCACCGTGCCTGACCAAAGATGACTTTTTCTTAGTGCAGAATTCCAATTAGCAAATGTAGAAAGAATAATAGAAATAGAAAATAACCATTAGGTGCACACCATAGTATTAATTGAGGCAGGCGAGAATCTTTGATAGCTGCTAAAATAAGTGGGCAAAAGTCTGATGAGAAACAGGATATTTGTAGAATCTCAAAGTGTCTCCCTACAGGATACTTATTAATGACAAAGGATAGGAAGCAATTTTACAAGGAAAAAAAACTGGCAGATATCTAACAGCAAAGTTACTGTCACCAGTAACTAATAAGGCATATGGACCATGAACCCCCTGATATAATGCACAAAGGAGGACACAATATCGCTCCTGTGGGATTCTTGCCCCCAATACACAATTCAATTGAATTATGAGAAGATATCAGATAAACACACATTGAGGCACCGTTTACAAAATAAGTAGCTGAAATTCTTCAAAGGTGTAGAGACCATGAAAGACAAAGCCTGAAGAATTGTCCCAGACTGGAGGGAACTAAAGCAAACTTGACAACTGCAAATAACGGGAATCAACTGTATAAGTGTGTATGTGTATGCATATGTGGGTGTATCGCCAGAATATATCTAGTATATATCCAAAACAATGCAAATAATGAGACTCAACTACATATGTATGTGTGGATATGCATGTGTGTTTGCATATTCGTGTATATCTAGTATATATTCAAGAGTGTATACCAACAACTCCAATTTCCAATCAATTCATCACCGCAGGATTTATTCCAGCTTTCCTCTTCTGTTTCTTTCTTTTCTTTCTTTCTTTCTTTCTTCTTTCTTTTTCTTTCTTTCTTTCTTTTTTTTTTTTTTTTTTGAGTAGGGGAGTCTTGATCTGTCTGTTACACAGTCTGGAGTGTAGTGGCAAAATCTGAGCTCACTGAAACCTCCACCTCCCAGGCTCAAGCAGTTCTCCTGCCTCAGCCTCCTGAATAGCTGAGATTACAGGCCCTCGCCACTATGCCTAGCTAATTTTTGTGTTTTTAGTAGAGACAGAGTTTAACATGTTGGCCAAGCTGGTCTCAAACTCCTGGCCTCATGCGATCTTCCTGCCTCAGCCTCCCAAAGTGCTGGAATTACAGGCGTGAGCCACCACCACAACACCCAGCTGCTTTGCTTATTTACCTTTCTTTCTTTTTCCTTTTTTTTTTTTTTCTTTTTGAGAGAGAGTCTAGCTCTGCTGCCCAGGCTGGAGTGCAGTGGCACGATCTCGGCTCACTGCAACTCTGCCTCCTGGATTCAAGCGATTCTTCTGCCTCAGCCTCCTGAGTAGCTGGAATTACAGACACCTGCCACCACACCCAGATAATGTTTGTATTTTTAGTAGAGACTGGGTTTCACTGTGTTATCCAGGCTGGTCTCAAACTCCCGACCTCGTGATTCGCCTGTCTCAGCCTCCCAAAGGGTTGGGATTGCAAGTGTGAGCCACCGCACCTGGCCCTGCTTTATTTCTAACTTTTTTCTCCAACAACAAGAAACCTGGCTTTCATTATCTATATTTGCTTAATTGCTTAATCCTAAGATATAGATAAAATAAATTCAGAATTTCTAACCCACATCCTTGTGAAAGTCGAGTCTAACAAAAATGCAATATTCTATACACTTTTTTATTTTTATTTTTTTGAGATGGAGTTTTGCTCTGTTGCCTAGGCTGAAGTGCAGTGGCACAATCTTGGCTCACTGCAACCTCTGCCTCTCAGGTTCAAGCGATTCTCCTGCTAAGCGTCCCGAGTAGCTGGAATTACAGGTGCCTGCCACCAGGCCCGGCTAATTTTTGTATTTTTAGTAGGGATGGGGTTTTGCCATGTTGGCCAGGCTGGTTTTGAACTCCTGACCTCAGGTGATCCACCCACCTCGGCTTCTTAAAGTACTGAGATTACAGGGGTGAGCGACTGCACCTGGCCGACATGTGTATTTTCTTATGTCCCTTTAAAAAATACGCTTGTTGGTCAGGCACGGTGGCTCATGCCTGTAATCCCAGCACTTTGGGAGGCTGAGGTGGGTGGATCACCTGAGGTCAGGAGTTCAAGAGCAGCCTGGCCATCATGGTGAAACTCCATCTTTGTAATAAGAAATAAATAAATTAAATTAAATTAAAAATACACTTGTTTGGAAACATTTTGCAAAAGTTTCTGTAAGGTAAATTCCAAGCTTGAGATTTTTGGTGTGTGTTATGTATGTTCCTTAGATTATGCAGACTGCTTCCACATAGTAGAGTAGATGCTTAGTAAATAGTTGCAAAATAAATGAATGAATTCTTGGTTTGAGACTAATTCACTCTGTGATTTGAGGAAAATCTGTCTCTCTGGACTTTGGTTGTCCCTTCCTCCCTCTCTCCCTCCTTCCCATCCTTCCTTCCTTCCTGAGGAAGTTTCGCTCTTTTGCCTAGGCTGGAGTGCAATGGCGCTAGCTCAGCTCACCACAACCTCCGCCTCCCGGGTTCAAGCAATTCTCCTGCTTCGGCCTCCTGAGTAGCTAGGATTACAGGCATGTGCCACCATGCCCGGCTAGGTTGTCCCAACTTCATAGTAAGAGAAGTTTCTTCCACCTCTGACGTTATAGGATTTACCAAGGCAGTGAAATGTATGCTTGGTCTTTTCCTCCTAGCCCCTTATGATTCCTCAGTTCCTGTTATCTACCCTCTCCATTCCATCTCCATAAACAACCTTGTAACAAAAACAAGACTGCACTGGTAAGGTATCCTTGAATCTGAAAAAAAAAAAGAAAAGAAAAGAAAAAACAAGACACAAGAACAACAATGATTATGGCTAGTACTATTATTTATTTTTTTAAAAAAACAATCAGTCTCCGTAGAGACTGTCAAAAATTGCCAGTGCCTACTGTATTGAAAGTCGTCAAGGTGGGGTATTGGGAAAAGTTTTCAATTAGCAATAATCGCGCCTCAGATAAACCTCATTGGCTATGATACTGCCACTGCGCAAAGCTGGCTATTACTATTATTCAACCATTGTCTTGTGCACACCTCCTTTAATCCTTACAAAAACCACCCAGGTATGCACAAGACAATGGTCCGAGACCAGCCTGGCCAACATGGCAAAACCCTCTCCAATAAAAGTACAAAAATTAGCTGGCGGTTGTGGCAGGCACCTGTAGTCCCAGCTGCTCAGGAAGCTGAGGCACGAGAATTCCTCAAACCCGGGAGATGGAGGTTGCAGTGAGTTGAGATCATGCCACTTCACTCGACCTTGGGCGACAGAGCAAGACTCCATCTCAAACACACACACACACACCCCCCACACACACACGTAGGAAATAGGTAGGAATTTTTGTTATCCTTCTTTTACAGATAAGAAATTTGAGGTCAGGGAAGTTCAGTAACCTGCCCAAGGCTATATAGTTCTAAATCATGGTGGCAAAACTTGAACTCATGTCTGCCTGACATCTGAGTCACTCGGTTATGCACTTTACAGAACATCTGTCTTGCCCTGGTGGTCCATCCCTGCAAGCCTGGTTCTTTTTTATTTATTTAATTTTATTTATTTATTTTTTGAGACAAAGTCTTGCTCTGTCACCCAGGCTGGAGTGCAGTGGCGCAATCGGCTCACTGCAACCTCCGTCTCCCAGGTTCAAGTGATTCTCCTGCCTCAGCCTCCTTAGTAACTGGAATTACAGGCGCACACCACCACGCACAGCTAATTTTTGTATTTTTAGTGTAGACTGGTTTTCACCATGTTGGCCAGGATGCTCTCGATCTCTTGACCTCGTAATCTGCCCACCTCGGCCTCCCAAAGTGCTGGGATTACAGGCCTGAGCCACCACGCTCGGCCATACAGGCCTGCTTCTTAATGAGTTGTTGACCAAATCTCCTATGCTCAGCATTTCCCATGCTGGGTAGATATAAATAGCCACTCTGCTCTGAGCAGTCAGAGTCTTGGTCCCTCAGGACTTCTCAGCACTTCAGCATGCACTGTGACTCTCTTCAGAGGGTGTGCAGGATGCAGATGGCCAGAATTTACGTAAGCATGAAACAGTTTTTTTCTTGTGACATTTGCTGTCGTCCCAAGTATTATTCCCTCGGGCCATACCTTCACTAATGTCACCCTTGTGAGATCCAAGAGGGTCTTTCTTTGGGGGTTGGGTGTAATGGCATTTTCTTCACAGACTTGCAGCCTGGAAAGCATCCACAGGCAAAAGTGATAAGTCTAGCAGTGGTGTTTTCAGGCCCTGGAAGAGCTGGCAGGAGAGTAGATAAGGGCATCAGGGCCCGCCTGGCCCACTGCATGTCAAACTCCGTCAGCAGCTGCTTCCTCTGCATCCTGAGGCCAGCTCTAGCGGCACGTAATGCTCCTTCCCTGCTTTTCATGGTGGGGAAGTTTGACCTCAGCTGCATTTCCTCTGGCTCAAGAGGCTAAATGTGGTTTCACTGTTGTCTGCCATTGGAAAATTTTGCCTTCAAGGCTTTATGGGGCTGGGAGCTGGTGCAGTAGCTCACTCCTGTAATCTCAGCATTTTGGGAGGCTGAGGCAGGTGGATCACTTGAAGCCAGGAGTGAGAGACCAGCTTGGCCAACATGGTGAAGCATGGTGAAACCCTGCTTCTACCTAAAAATACAAAAATTAGCCAGGCATGGTGACAGACGCCTGTAATCCCAGCTACTCAGGAGGCTGAAGCAGGAGAATCGCTTGAACCCAGTAGGCGGAGGTTGCAGCAGATCGTGCCACTGCACTCCAGCCTGGGCAACAGAGAGAGACTCTGTCTCAAAAAAAAGAATTACCCCAAGTGAGGGAGAAATGTCATGATGTCATAAAGTCATGATCAGATATTTTTCAGGAACTTCCAGACTGATTACTCCTACAACAGTAGAGGCTAAAGTAAACAAAAATAAGCAAACAAAAAAGTTAAAACGTAAAAAAAAAATTTTTTTTTAATGTAACAGCTTTCTTTGCTGCCAGACTTTTTTTTTTTTTTTTTTTTCTGAGACAGTCTCACTCTGTTGCCCAGGCTGGAATGCAGTGGCACGATCTCAGTTCACTGCAACCTCTGTCTCCCATGTTCAAGTGATTCTCATGCCTCAGCCTCCTGAGTAGCTGGAATTACAGGTGCGCACCACCATGCCTGGCTAATTTTTATATTTTAGAAGAGACAGGATTTCACCATGTTGGTCAGGCTGGTCTAGAATTCCTGAGCTCAAGTGATCAACCCGCTTCAGCCTCTCAAAGTGCTGGGATTATAGGAGTGAGCCACCGCACCTGGTCTGCTACCAAACTTCTCAGAGCCTTTAATATACTGAGGACTCCATTCATTGAAGAGAAAGATGGGCTGTGGCATTTCTTAAACTTATGTTGAGGGAAGAGACCCCTCTTTCCTGTCTCTTGTCTCAAAGGAGGAGGAAGCAAAAGTTGAGACATAGCAGGCATGAGGTCTGTGGCAAGGTCCGCTGGCACTGCTGACCAGGCCTGGAGGTGAAAGATTAAACCTCCCACCCTTAGTCGCACTCCTAGCTATAGATCCCAGGCGTAGTATAGAGAAACGCCCTCTGGAAAGCATTGTTCTTGCTCAATCTTGCTCAAACCCCACTTGGTCATGCCTACTTTATCAATCACAATCCTCTCACATATACTTTCTAGAATTGTAAGCCTTTAAAAGGGCTAGGATTTTCTTTGATCAGGAGCTTGGTTCTTGAGATGCAAGTCGGCCAATGCTCCCGGCCAAACAAAGCCACTACCTTCTTTAAATCTGGTGTCCGGGAGGTTTCATCTGTGGCTTATTCTGGTGCAATGTGATTATAGCACCTCCTTCTCTATTTTTTGGAAACTAATGTTTGGGACATATACTTAAGGAAACTGGTGTAAAAGAGTGTGTTTTCCCAAAAGGTCAACTTTCCCCCAAGGACATATAGAAAACATCATTACCATGTCTTCTCTCAATCAACTTGAATCATTGTTCTATCTCTATGACTGTTAGGGCATGGGGTAGCCCAGCCTCCCACCCTGTGGGCCCTGGAATGAACTGTGGTATTTGTAGAAGTCCCAGGATATGCGGTTGCTGAGTTGATCTAGTCTGTGTGGCTGGACTGCCTTAGTTTCCCCATCTAGTGCTGCAGTTCCCAACTGGGATGGGGCCATAGTTTCCAATTTTAGCATATTTGGCCAATTTACTCATTGCTAGTTATGACCCCCTGGGACTGGCTGGGGAATCTCTCAGCTGCCTGGAATGCCGTTCTCTGCTGGGCTCTGCACCTCCCTAACCCCACTACCTCCTGGCACTTTTGCTCAGGCTTTGGTGTCAAACAGACATGGGTTCTCATTCTGACTCTGCCACACTCTCCCGCTATGTGAATCTGGGAGGGATGTGACTCCCTTAGGGCTGATTATGCCCACATCATAAGGAAATTGTAAGACTTGGCATTGATAAAGGAGGTAATGCATTTAGCTCAGTGCTAGGCACATAGTAGATCTTTGTAAATCCTCTGTGGTTGAGTGACCCCCAACTGTGCCACTTTACGGGAGGTATGTCCTTGTGTAATGTACTTCTTGACCCTGAACTTCAATTTCTAATTCCTAAAGTAAGAATAATCACACATATTTCAGCAAGTCATTGGAAAATTGAATGAGGAAATGCAGGAAAATGCTCTTTGGAAGCTGTGAAGCACTATCTAGTTATAGTAACCATGGTAACAATAATGCATTAGTGAGATGTATAGTTGTGTACAAAGCACCAGTAACAAATTCTTCATCTCTGAGAATTCTGTGTACTTGGCAGCAATTCCTATGGATTGACAACCACTCATCCCACAAATACATTTCACGGCCAACTCTATGCCAGGCTCCAAGCTTAGGTTGGGGATATCTATGAAGAACTGTGAGGCCGGGAGCAGTGGCTCATGCCTGTAATCCCAGCACTTTAGAGGTCAAGGCAGGTGGATCATGAGGTCAAGAGATTGAGACCGTCCTGGTTTACATGGTGAAAATCCATCTCTACTAAAAATACAAAAATTAGCTGGGCATGGTGGCGGGCACCTGTAGTCCCAGCTACTCGGGAAGCTGAGGCAGGAGAATCATTTGAACCCGGGAGGCAGAGGTTGCAGTGAGCCTAGATTGCGCCACTGCATTCTAGGCTGGCGAGAGAGTGAGACTCCATCCCCCCAAAAAAGAATAGTGTAGAGCATAAGATTTTACCCTACGTGGTAGCCAACTTGAGTACTAACGGAAGACACAGATTCTTGGGTCAGAGACAAAAGATTTTATTCCTCACAGCAAGAGAAGCAGCACAAGCGTCAACATATTTGCATTAGTTCCTCTTACCCACAAGTCCCACAGTGGTAGGGTTGCCATATTTAGAAAATAAAAGTATAGAGCACCCAGTTGGATTTGAATTTTAGATTAACAATGAATACATTTTTAGTATGTCCCAAATATTGCATGGGATGTACATATTCTAAAAAAGTATTTCTAAAAAAAATTATTTATCTGAAATTCAAATTGAAGTGGATGTCTTATATTTTAACTGGCAGCTCTACATAGGTGACATAGATGAGTTCAGCTGTATGAGTTTGCCCACAGTGGGTTGCATTACAAGAGACTGACTCTGATTTGAAGAACCCAAATCTTTTATAATGGACAGTAAGTATGCTTGCCCTTTAATTTAGAGAACCACTGGATCTGCCTTCCAAGGCTGTTTGCATGAAAAGGTAGTCTAGAACAAAGGGCAGTCAGTGACTCTGCTTGTAAGACTTGACAAACCATTGGAGAATTGGCTTTCAATGCACCCTAGTGAACAGGTGTGGGGAAAGGGAGATGGCTGTGGTTTCTGTCCCCAGGAGTCAGTATCTTGAGATAAATGCTTGTCAGTGGGGCTGGTTTCCATCATATCTCTCCCCTAAATCCCTGCCCCACTCCAATTTCAGTCTGATTCCTTTGCAGGGGGAGAGGAGGTTGTATGGTCACAGAGGAGTAAGTCTGCCAAAATTAGAGATGGATGAGAATACACACCCTCTCAGTTCCATTTAGTCAGCAAATGTCTGGTGCCTACCACGGTCCAGGCACCGCACTAGGCTGGGGCTGCAACAGCAGAGGATACTCAGCCAATCCTTGCCCATGTGGCACTTGCAGGCTGATGGATTTGTGAAGGGACCTGGAAGAAAAATGACAGCTCCTTTTTGTAAAGAAACAGCTCCAGTTGGGAAGCCCCTGCTCACTTCTCTGCCGCGGAGGCTTCAGCGGCAGCCTGAATCCACCTGCAACTCTCCAGTCTGCCTCCTGTGTCTCCACTTCCCCGACTTTGTTCCAACTATAGCTGCTGCCTAGCAAGGCCTCCCCTCTGCCCCACTTTCCTCCTGCTGATATCCTGCTTTTCTTTGGAAATTTTCAGCAAATCTCGCCCCTGTCCAATAACCCTTCTTAGGATGATGCTTCCTGTCTTTGTATTTCCACTGTAGATTTCACCCTTACCTTGGGCTTGGATCAGGAGCACCGGGAGAGCCAGGCGTGGTGGCTATTGTCTGTAATCCCAGCACTTAGGTCCAAGGATCGATTGAGACCAGGAGTTTAAGACCACCCTGGGCAGTATAGTGAGACCCTGTCTCTAAAATAATAATAACAATGTTGAAGAAGAAGAAGAAGGAAGAGGGGGATGAGGAGGAGGAAAAGGAGGAAGAAGAAGGAGAAGAAGGAAAAGAAGAAGAAGAAGAAGGAGGAGGAGAAGAAGAAGAAAAAGAAGAAGAAGAAGAAAGAAGAAGAAGAGGAAGAAGGAGGAGGAGGAGGAGGAGGAGGAGGAGGAGGAGGAGGAGGAGGAGGAGGAAAAGAAGAAGGAGAAACCCAGAGCCTGAAGGCTGGGGTCACACTCCTTGGGTTTCAGGCCAGGCTCTGCCACTTTAAAGCTGAACAATCCTGGGAAAATCAATCTGCCTCTCTGTGCTCCAGCTCTGCCATCTGTCTAGTGGGACCACAGTGAGGACTGAATGAGGTCATGCAGGAAGAAAGGGTCAGCACAGAGCAACATGCTCATTCCCTCAGTCATAATAAGGACAATGATGCTGAATCCCTTGTATATTCCATTTCTTTTCATACCCCACAACAACCCTATCTGGCAAATACTATAATCCTCATTTTATATATGGGGAAACTGAAGCTCAGAGACAAGAAGTGATCTTTCCAAGCAGTGCTAGTAAGTAATGGAGCTGAGCTTCAAACCCCAGCTGGCCCAACTCCAGAGTCTGTGTACTCTCAACAACAGAAAACCTATGGGGCTCGGAAGCCAAGGTTACCTTGAACACAGGCTGTGGCTTCTGGAAAGTGAGGGGACCATGAACTCAAGAGGTAACAGTTTTCCATTCTAAGCTTCTCTGTACAGAACTCTATTTAAAAAGAAAAAAATGAAGTCTCCCTCTGTTGCCCAGGGTGGAGTGCAATGGTACAATCTTGGCTCACTGCAAACTCCGCTTCTGGGTTTAAGTGATTCTCGTGCATCAGTCTCTCAAGTAGCTGGGATTACAGGTGTGCACCACAACACCCGGCTAATTTTAGTATTTTTAGTACAGACATTGTTTCACCCTGTTGGCCCAGCTGGTCTCGAACTCCTGACCTCAAGTGATCTGCCCACTTCAGCTTTCCAAAGTACTGGGATTACAGGCATGAGCCAACCAGTGCCCAGCCTTCTTGGTTCAGAGCTCCAATTGGCTCCCCTAACATCATGGCTTGCTGTTCCTCATCTCTAATGTGGGAAGAAATGGGTTTTCTGCAACATGAACACAATTTGTGGACATTTGAACTTCTGGCTGTCTTGGCAATGTTAAAGTCATTTTGAGACTTTGCAGACGTTGGCAGCTCATTTCCTTCTGCTCTTGCTCCGCCTCTCCCTCCCTCCTCCTCCATCAGCCTTGCTCTAGGGCCGGACATGTGTTTTGGGGGCTGAGCCCTGCCCTGAGGCCTCCTGCTTGCCTGGGTCTGGTTTGTTCCTGGAGAGTCAGGTCTCTGAATTTCCCAAGAGGCCTGAGATGCTGAGAGCCAGCTGAAGTGGACAGGGCAAAGGGTGCTTGGTTCCAGTTGGGGAACATAACCTGCCCCTGATACCCCAGGTGTCACCAGGGTCCCAGAGCCCTCTCTTCTAAGTTCTCCTGACAAATACAAATTATTTCACCCACTCCAACAGCAAATCATACTCCATCTCCATTCTTCAAGTTAAATTAAAACCAGCTATACTAGGAAGTGCTGCGTTGTCTGGGACGCTGAGGATGGATGCAGGCATCACAGAGGGAAGCTGCTGTTTATGTTGTCCCTGTCACCAGTGCCATGCTGCTAGCTGCTGCGTGGCACTGCTTAGGTGACAGTCTTCTCTATCTATCCATTTTGGCCACCTCCTGTCACCAGTTTCTGGTTCAGGCCACCATGACCCTTCCAAGCATGGGGAGGCCTTAGGCAGCAATTTCATCTCTCATTGCTGAGCTCAGCCACTGGTGCCCTGAGAGTTTGCAGTGCCCACTCACTGCCCCTTCCACCTACCCAGGCAGGGCACTCTCCTTTTCACCCCCTAGAAACATGAAGCTTGCATTCTGCCCCTTTCTCTGACCTGAGGCCTCAGGGTTTACCAAGAAGGCTGGGAACTTAGAAACCCAAAAGGCTTGTGTATTCTCCTGGTAGGGAGAGTGCTTAAACTCCCCCCGAGGGTGGGAATGTCTTCCATTCCTTCCTGAGCCAAATAATCTTCCCTTTTTGCAGTACTAACTGGCTCAGATCAGCTCAGCCAAGGAGTGCTCTTTCTCCAACTGTGGGAAAACAAAACTCAAGCTCTCTGCGGGCCAGCACAGCACCCACAGCCCATTAATCCAGTCCCCATGGATGCCCCTGAGAGGTGGGGTCTATGAATCCATTTTAGAGATAGACAAGCTCTTTCACAGTGAGCAACACCATCATCAGAATGGCTGTGCTGGCCGGGCATGGTGGCTCATGCCGGTAATCCCAGCACTTTGAGAAACCCAGGCAGGTAGATCACTCGAGATCAGGGGTTCAAGACAAGCTTGGCCAACAAGGTGAAAACCCGTCTCTACTAAAAATACAAAAAATTAGCTGGGCATGGTGGTGCATGCCTCTAGTCCAAGCTACTTGGGAGGCTGAGGCAGGAGAATTGCTTGAACCCAGGAGATGGAGGTTGCAGTGAGCCAAGATCGCAAATCTGCACTACAGCCTGGGCAACAGAGCAAGACTCTGTCTCAGAAAAAAAAAAAGAAGAAGAAAAGAAAAGACAGAAAAGAAAAAGAATGGCTGTTGCTTGCTGAGGGCTTACAAAACACTCCACAAAGGGAACCTACATCAGATGGCATTGTCCACTCTGTAGATCTGCTAAAGGGCCCCACCCTGCACCCCAGCTTTCCACCCTGAATTCATAGTCCCTGGAAGCCCAAGGCCCCCCCCACAAGTGTATCATTTTGCATAGGCTGGATTTCCTTAACAATTAGACTCAGACTGTAATAGAGGTTTAATTTTCCCTCATGATAAGGTCTGGGGGCTTCCAGCTTGGCCGAGTGGGGGTCTGCCATTATCAACAGGAGTTTTCAGGGCCTTCCCAGGAACAGCAAGGAATGGGGTGGGCGGTCCTCCTGGCCATGCCTGAAAGTGGCACTCATCACCTCCAGGCACTCTTCAGGGCCCCAGCTCTGTCACTTGGCCACACCTCTCTGCGAGGGAGTCTGGGGAGTATTGCCAAGCTGTGAGCCCAGGAAGAGGAACAGAATGGATTTCCATGGGCAGCCAGAGACATCTGCCAAACCAAGCTTTCTCCAATCCTTGGCTCTTTCTTCTGTCTGTGTGGTCTGTTTTACGTTGCCTTGACTCAACAGGAAACATATCTCTTTTAGAGTTACACACACATGCATGCACAGACACACACACACACTACTTCTATAAAGCGCCTGGGGGACTGGCAGATGTTACTGATGATTTCGGAGCAGCCAGGGGACAAAGGTGCTGTTACAAGCAGCCTCAGGGGAGAATGGCACTGCATCATCCTTCTAGAACTCTCCTGCAAGCTGGGAGTCCAGTTGGTCCTGCCTCTCCCTGCCTGGGCTCTCTCCATCTTGCCGGCTCTTCTGCCTGCCCCTCCTTTGCCTTTCCCCAGCACAGGGCCCTTCCCTGTGTTACATCCAGCCTGCTGGATCTCACCAAAAGGCTTACCAGGGTGTTTTCCCCAAACGAGGACAGTTCTTAGCTGTTACAATGAGAGGTGCCAGCCATTAGGAGAGCTTTATTTGTCCCTTTCTTTGTTCACATTCTCAGTAATCCCAAGGGTAGGCATCACTTTACATGTGAGAAAGCTGACCCTACAAGTGACCCTGGAGTGAGGCCACAAGGCAGACCCTGTAACCGCCCAAGGGTTCACCTTGCCCAATGCCTAGACAGAGCCGATTGATCAAGACAGAGGAAATTGCAATAAAGAAAGAGTAATTCACGCAGAGCTGGCTGTGTGGGAGACCGGAGTTTTATTTACTCAAATCAGTCTCCCTGAGCATTTGGGGAGCAGAGTTTTTCAGTCTAGCAAAAGGCATGGGTAGCTCTTAGGTGATCTGCACGGCCCCAGGGCTTTACATTTCTTTTTGTTGTTTTATATATTTTATTTTATTTTGTATTTTATTTTATTGAGAGAGAGTCTCGCTCTGTCACCCAAGCTGGAGTGCAGGGGTACAATTTCGGCTCACTGCAACCCCCGTTTCCCTGCTTCAAGCAATTCTCCTGCCTCGGCTTTCTAAGCAGTTGAGATTATAGGCTCCTGCCACCATGCCCAGCTAATTTTTATATTTTTAGTAGAGACAGGGTTTCACCATGATGGCCAGGCTCATCTCGAACTCCTGATCTCAGGTGATCTGCCTACCTCGGCCTCCCAAAGTGCTGGGATTACAGGTGTGAGCCACTGTATCTGGCCTGTTGTCTTAATCTGTAAAATACTTTTTATTTTCTTTTCTGAGATAGGGTCTTTCTTTGTCACCCAGGCTGCAGTGCAGTGGTGCAATCATAGCTCATGCAATCAGGCTCAAGTGAGCCTCCTGCGGCAGCCTCCTCAGTAGCTAGGGCTTCGGGCAGCCACCACCATGTCCAGCTGCCTTACATTTCTTTTTGTTTTACCCTGAGGCTTTCCCCATTTTACAGATAAAGAAAGTGATCAGGCCTGTACTCCCAGCACTTTGGGAGGCCAAGGCAGGTGGCTGGCTTTAGGTGAGGAGTTCAAGACCAGCCTGGCCAGCATGGTGAAACCCTGTCTCTACTAAAAATACAAAAATTAGCAGGGCGTGGTGGTGGGCCCTGTAACTGCCCAAGGGGTTCACCTTGCCCAATACCTAGACAGAGCCGATGCATCAAGACAGGGGAATTTCAGTAGAGAAAGAGTAATTCTCGTAGAGCTGGCTGTGCAGGAGACCAGAGTTTTATTTACTCAAATCAGTCTCCTCGAGCATTTGGGGAGCAGAGTTTTTCAGGCTAACTTGGTAGATGGGGGGAAGCCAGTGAGCCAGGGGTGCTGATTAGTCAGAGATGAAATCATAAGGAGTCAAAGCCGTCTTCTTGCACTCAGTCAGCTCCTGGGTGAGGACGCAAGATCAGATGAGCCAGTTTATTGATCTGGTGGGGCCAGCTGATCCATCAAGTGCAGCGTCTGCAAAATATCTCAAGCACTGATCTTAGTAGCAGTTTAGGGAGGGTCAGAATCTTGGAGTCTCCAGCTGCATGACTCCTAAACCATCATTTCTAATCTTGTGGCTAATGTTAGTCCTACAAAGGTGATCTAGTCCCCAGGCAAGAAAGATATCTGCTTTGGAAAAGAGCTATTACTGTCTTTGTTTAAACTAGAAACTATAAACTAAGTTTCTCCCAAAGTTAGTTCAGCCTACACCCAGGAATAAACAGGACAGCTTGGAGGTTAGAAGTAAGATGGAGTCAGTTAACTTAGATCTCTTTCACTGTCTCTGTCATAATTTTGCAAAGGCGGTTTCAGCACCTGTAATCCCAGCTACTTGGGAGGCTGAGGCAGAAGAATTGCTTGAACTGGGAGGCAGAGGTTACAGATTGCACTAGTGCACTCCAGTCTGGATGACAGGGTGAGACTCCATCTAAAAAGAAAAAGAAAAGAAAAAGTGCCGGGCATGGTGGCTCATGCCTGTAATCCCAGGACTTTGGGAGGCCAAGGCAGGCAGATCACCTGAAGTCAGGAGTTGGAGACCAGCCTGACCAAAACATGGAGAAACTCCGTCTCTACTAAAAATACAATATTAGCTGGACATAGTGGTGAATACCTATAATCCCAGCTACTCAGGAGGCTGAGGCAGGAGAATTGCTTGAACCCAGGAGGCAGAGTTCGCAGTGAGCCGAGATCACACTGTTGCACTCCAATCTAGGCAAAAAGAGCCTAACTCCGTCAGAAAGAAAGAAGGAGAGAGAGAGAGAGAGAGAGAGATGAAAGAAAGAGAAAAAGAAAGAAAGAAAAGGAAGAAAGAGAAAGAAAGAAAGAAAAAGAAAGAAAAGAAAGAAGGAAAGGAAAGGAAAGAAAGAAAGAAAGAAAAGAAAAGAAAGAAAGAAAAAGAAAAGAAAGAAAGAAAGAGAAAGAAAGAAAGAATCAGAAACAGAGAAGTGTCTTCCTTGAAGGTAGCAGTGTGCCCTCTGTACTCTTCCCTGCCCAGGGAGTCTCTGACTTGGAAGCAGAAGCCTGGTTTTAACTTTGCTGCGGTTCTTGGTTGCTCTGTGACTTGAGCAGGTCCCCCTTCCCACAGCTGAGCTGATAGGCTTGGACTGGGCGCTTTTCCCCAGTGCTGATGTTTAGGAGGCTGGGATTCTACTTCCATGGATTCTTCCAATGTTTCTTTAGCAACCTCTGTGGGTCAGGATGCAGAGAAGGCTCCTACCCCAGGCAGGCTCTGTGAATCTCATTTTTGATACCCTCCACCACCCCAGGCTCGTGATGGACTTTTTGGGAAAGGAGGCTGTATTCCCTGACCACCTCACGCCCCACAGCTCCCTTCTAGCACAGCCACATGTGCTGCCAGTAACTGTAGAAACGAAGATTGCCCAAAATTGCTTTCTAAATGACTGAGAGGGCTGAGTTCCTGAGGAAGGAAGACGTTGGATAACAAATGAAGCCAGTTACAAAATGCCCTTCTGGTTCTGGTCTTAAGGGAGTAGCACAGGTTTAATGGCCCTCTCTAGCTTCCCGGTAGCCTCCAGCCTTTGGGTGGTCAGAGGATTTTCAGTCCCAGTCTGGCAAGGACTGTCCCAGTTTTACAACTGAAAATCTCACATTCCAAGAGCTCCTTCCGTCCTAGTGAGAACTAGACTCTGATGTTTTGTTTTCTGGTTTTCTTGTTTTGTTTTGTTTTCTTTTCTTTTTTGAGACAGGGTCTCTGTCACCCAGGCTGGAGTGCAGTGGTGTGATCTTGGCTCACTACAACCTCCATCTCCCGGGTTCAAGGGATTCCCCTGCCTCAGCCTCCCAAGTAGCTAGATTACAGGTTCCTGCCACCACGCCCAGCTAATTTTTTATGTATTTTTAGTAGAGACAGGGTTTCACCAGGTTGGCCAGGCTGGTCTCGAACTCCTGGCCTCAAGTGATCCACCCACCTCGACCTCCCAAAGTGCTGGGATTACAGGCGGGAGCCACTGCGCCCAGCCCTGTTTTTAAAAATTTTTTATCAGCCGTCTCTACTAAAAATACAAAAATTAGCTGAGCGTGGTGGTGCACACCTATAGCCCCAGCTATTAGGGAGGCTAAGGCAGGAGAATTGCTTGAACCCAGGAGGTAGAGGTTGCAGTGGGTCGAGACCATGCCACTGCACTCCAGCCTGGTGACAGACCAAGACTCCGTCTCAAAAAAATCAAAAGAAAAAATTTATAAAGAGAGCTGAGAGCTGGGAGCAGTGGCTCACTCCTGTAATCCTAGCACTTTCGGAGGCTGAGGCTGGTGGATCACTTGAGGTCAGGAGTTCGAGACTAGCCTGGCCAACATGGTGAAACCCCATCGCTACTAAAAATACAGAAAAAATTATCTGGGAGTGGTGGCAGGAACCTATAATCCAGCTACTTGGGAGGCTGAGGTACAAGAATCTCTTGTACCTGGGAGGTGGAGGTTGCAGTGAGCTAAGCTCTTACCATTGCGCTCCAGCCTGGAGCAAGACTCAGTCAAAAAACAAAAGAGGCATGGTCTTGCTATGTTGTCCGGACTCGTCTCAAACTCTTGGCCTCAAGCAGTCCTCCCACCTCAGCCTCTCAACATGTTGGGATTATAGGCATGAGCCACTGTACCTGGCCCCTTCTTTTCCTTGAAAAATCTACTTGTAACTGCAGCTAATAGGAGTTATATATTAAGAGCAATTTGAATCTCTGCTCCTGGGTTGCTATCCTCAAGGTTGGGCCAAACAAATGCTCAACTTATTGTTTGCCTCAGTTTTTTCCTTTAGGTCAACTGTTCTAAGGCAGGGGGTTATTTTTATTTATTTATTTATTTTCATATATATTCTGCTTATGTAAGGCAGGGGTTTATTGTGTGTCCTTGGTCCCATGGATGACAGGAAAGACTTAACTCAAGAGCTAGTTGTGCAGGGCTTTGATGGATAAGCAGGAGTCCTTCAGGAGGAGAATGGGGAAACAGGCTAAGGAAGTCTGTGTCTGGTCAAATTTCATTGAGCTGCAACTGTGTTTCCTGGAATTTCCTTTGGGTTGGGATTGGCCATAAGAAAAATCTACATGAGATTTGAAAAACGGAAGAACATTGCCAGCCATGTTTATACCCAGAAGTTCAGTTGAGGTACTGATGCATCTCACGTGTATTGTCATAGATTGGCCCGTTTACTTTTCTTGGCATGATGTGGCAGCTGGGACCACATCTGTTCCAGCTCCCACAGGATCCTCTCCTTCAGTTTCTTCATCTCTTGGGCAACTTTCTTCTGCTAAGACTCCAGTTTCTCCTGCAGGTCAACCCCATAGTAGAAGCCACAGTTCAGACATGATGAGAGATGACTATGAGTTTCAGTTTCTTCTCATGAGTTCCAGCTTGCCCTGGCTCTCTCTGCTTGTGTCCATTTTCCTTCCCAATTGCCTGCCCTCCTGGCTTCAGACCAAACACTAGATGCAGAAGTCACAGCTGTGCAGAAACTGTTGATGCAGCTGTTTTAAGCTCCTATAATTGCATAACGTCAACTCCCCGTAACATATCCTGATTCTCTCTAGCTCCTTATGATTTTGCTTCTCTGAATGAAGAGATGTGGCCGGTACTGATAGCAAATGAAAATAGAGAGGTGGGGCTGGGCCCTGAGTCTGGAGAGTCATGAATGTCTGGCCAAGGGGCTTACAACTTCTTCCTGCAAGTAATGAGTAACCATTGGAGGCTGCTGAGCAGAGGATGTGACATGGCGGGTCCCAGATACTCCTTTCCCTCTAATATTCTTGGTTTCTATGATTATGTGTTTATTATGAGCCAAGCACTGGGCTGGGTCCTGGGAGAGATACAGCGAGATCAGACATAGATACTGTCCCAGGGGCTTGTAGGAACGTATGAGTTATGCCTCTTACACAGAAAAGCTCCAAAGCAGAAAGTGGTCACAGCCACAGGAGGAGAGTTGGCAACACAGTGCATTTCTTCAGTTTCTTTTTTTTTTTTTTTTTAGATGGAGTTTTGCTCTTATTGCCCAGGCTGGGGTGCAATGACGTGATCTTGGTTCACCGCAACCTCTGCCTCCTGAGTTCAAGTGATTCTCCTGCCTCAGCTTACCAACTAGCTGGGATTACAGGATGTGCCACCACACCTGGTTAATTTTGTATGTTTAGTAGAGATGGGGGTCTCTCCATGTTGGTCAGGCTGGTCTCAAACTCCCAACCCCAGGTGATCTGCCCACCTCAGCCTCCAAAAGTGCTGGGATTATAGGCATGAGCCATTGTACAAGCCTATTTTTAATTAATTTATTTATTTGGTTTTTTTTGAGACAGGGTCTCACTCTGTCACCCAGACTGGAGTGCAGTTGCACGATCTCAGCTCACTGCAATTTCTGCTTCCCTGGTTCAAGTGATTCTCCTGCTTCAGCCTCCCAAGTAGCTGGGATTACAGGTACATGCCACCGTGCCTGGCTAATTTTTTTGTGTGTTTTTAGCAGAGATAAGGTTTTACCATGTTGACCAGGCTGGTCTTGAACTCCTGACCTCAAATGATCCACTTGCCTCAGCCTCTCAAAGTGCTGGGATTACAGGTGTGAGCCATTGCGCCTGGCGTCTGTGCTGCCAGACCAGATCCCTATGCCTATTCCTTTTTGTTTGAGATGGAGTCTCACTCTGTTGCCCAGGCTGGAGTGCAGTGGTGTGATCTTGGCTCACGGCCACCAATTGTTGTTGTTGTTTTTAATTTCTCCACCCAGGGC